>CM031965.1:5763857-5888857 GCA_018749465.1 Paracanthobrama guichenoti | reverse complement strand
GTTATCTTGAACAATGACATGCACTACACTACATGCCTTAGAGGTGTTTCGGCAGAGTACATTCAGTGGCAGGATGATCCCACCAAAATGTAAGACTGAACGGCGTCGTAAATTGCTCCTGCCTGCTGCCTTTTTAATGTGCAATAACTTTTTTATTTTTGCAATAATTCTCTTTAGCACTGGGTACTTTGTCTGCTTTATATTTATTTATATGTTTTACCTATGTTCTTTGCTATTATTATAATAAGGTAAAGTATGTGTTAGTTATATTTTGTTTGTGTATGTGTTTCTTGTGTTATCATTATAGGGTATATGTTTTAACTAATATAGGGTACTATATGTTTTTGGTGAATGTTTTGTTTTTAGGTTGCAGTCAGGTATATAGATCGTTGTTGAGTTGTTGTCTGTGTGTGTGGACTGAATGTGGTTGCTGCTACTGTAACAAATCTAATTTCCTGTGAAGGATCAATAAAGTATCTATTTATTTTGTTGTGTGAATATCTGAACATGCAATATATCGAAAGAAAGAACAGAGCCTCTGCTTTCAAAGCAAAACAAAACAAAAAACATTTTATTCTAGCTTCATGCATTCTTTTCTATTAACACTTGAATGTGGGTAAGTTTAATTTAAAAAAGCAACATTTTGAGCAAAAAGCTGAGAAAATCAGCTTCCCAATCCCCACCGTTTTTGTCAAACACGACATCTGGATCCAGAGTGATGATCAAAACATAGATGGAGTAGATTGAGTCCATCAACACCCCTAAAGGTGCGGATCCACTTGTCCGTACTTCTGTTGCGCTGCACTCCACTTTATTCCTATGGGTGACGTCAAGCGACTTTAACACCCCCGCAAAGCATCCCGGGAAGGCGGCGCTGCATTTGAAACAATGCTGTGCGTCAAAAAAGCTGGCCGATGCCCATCTTTATGCAAATGAATGCATTGAACGCGATGCTACTATCCAATAGATGTAGAGCACATGGAGACTGGGGGAAGTCTCTCATGGATATAAAATACAACATTCCCTGCTGGATCAAAAGCACGCCCATAGCGGTAAACTTCAGGAACGCCCATCAACGTACAATGGAGGGGAAGCATCGCAACACCACACTTCAGTCGTGTCGCAAAAGTGGATCCGTACTGTAACGCTGCATTCACACGGGGCTTTGGCGTCAACGCATGTCTGAAGCTTGGTGCTGATGCGACCGTCATGACAACAGCCAATCATGTTACTTTTCCGGTGTTGCATCAACGCAATTGGCTAGCGTCTGCATCTGATTGGCTGATGCCTGCGTTGACGCTTGAAAAGTTGAAAACGTTTCAACTTCTGCCGCGAGCAACGCCAGTGGCGCGACGCAACAGAACCCACAATTCAGTTCGGCAACGCATGACGTCACCCATTAAATGAGAAGCGTTGTCGCCAACTCCCCGTGTGAATGAAGCGTAATGCTTCACAGTTCTGTAGCTCACCCTGGGTTGACATTTCATTTGGTAACATTAGGCAGTTTTGATTTATATGCTGTTGAATGTTGATGATCGCGTTATTTTACATAAACATCTGCTTACATATGATATCACTTATTTCTGCATCTTCTTCTAGCAACGTTATTTCACAACGCAAAAGTATGTGCAGCGGACGATTTTTGGTCGGACATGTGCATTGGATTTGTTTTGCGCTAATCAGTTGGTCCACAATGTGGCAACACTGGTCCGAGACGTTATTTCAGAGTAGAAAACGAAACTAAAGAGTCGGAACAACAACGACAACAAAATACCATAGACTGCAACAACAACAGACGCCCTCGTTGACAAGCACTTGTGTGAGATTCAAGATTCAAGAGTTTTATTTGTCACATACACAGTTATATACAGAATATACAACCGGCAGTGAAATGTAAACAGGTCCGCTCCATGGACAGTGCAAATTCACAGTTACAAACACAAGGAGGAAATTATATAGAAATAGGATAAAAAAAGTATATATATGTCTATATCTGTAGAATTATAAATAATCAAGTCAAGAGAAAAAAAAGGTAACAAATAAGGATAAAGTGGAATAAAATAATTGAAGTAGACTTTGCAGTGAGTAAACTGTAGACTTATAAATATGTGGTTAACACATAACACAGGGTGTTAAGAGAGAGACACAACTTTAGTTTAAATAAATACAGAGACATTTGTATCGGTCATAACTTCTGGAGAAAAATAGCGCAGACAATGGACAAAGACAAAACTTTCTAGAGCGCATGTGTCGACCGCATGCTTTCGTGCACGCTATCAAATGAAGTACACTTTCAAAGTCTATGTATTCGACTGTACTCATACCCTAGCGTACGCATTTTATAAATTTAAGTATACTTTTGGCTTTAGAATGAAGATATGCTATGTTGTAAGTGATCAGCCGTATAATAATAAAATGGGAGGGATTTCACAAATCATTAATTCAAATGATTCATTCATTCAATTCATTCAAATCATTAATTCAAATGATTCATTCAATGATTCATTCATTCAATTCATTCAAATCATTCATTCCAATTCAATTTCTAGTTCAACTTTCTGTGGTGTGTGGCCAATTCAATTCAAATTCCTCATGAACTGAAAGAGTTTAGCACAGCCCTGACCCTAGCTACCACTCAAAACACCCTAGCAAGGTTTTAGTAACCACCAGAAGACCTTAGCATTGTCATGATAAGCTTAACTTTTTCTGAAAATGTAAATATCTAAATGTGTATATGTGTAGCATTATTATGACATATCCATCCATCAAACGCCTTTTCCCAAAGCTTGTAAATCTGAAAAGATGGTTATGGCCTTCTTTCTTTTTTCATGTGTTGAGCATCAAGACTGATGGTCTCAAGATCCAAATAGCAATCGCAGTGTTCAATGACCCCTGGCAGAGAGGTTGTGTTTCCAGTGTGCCATTAGTACTTTCATTTCTGTATTTCAGACAGCCGGCAAGCTGAGAGAGAGAGAAGTTTTCAGTCCCTACCGATAAGATTGACAGTCCGGGTTTAGACACATATGGTACAACCCGCAGATGTGGTTTTGTGTCCAAACAGTGATGGACAGTGCGGGTGTAATTAAACGACTGTGGACCAATGCCTCCCTTGTACGGCCACCGGTTTTCCCGAACCAAGCTGTCAGCTGGCACAGTTTCCGACAATGCCCAGCCTCAGACAGGAAAACAGGATCGGTCATGGTTCTGGTGGTCAAACAGATGCACCACAGAGTTCCTTGTCTATTTAACAGAAGAACAGAGTGTGTTCAGACTATCTGCCAGTCGAAGTCCAATATCAGGCTGTGGACTGCATCCTATATTGGATGACTAATTAAAGATGTATTCTGTCAGGCTCTCTCATGTGGTCTTGGTTAGTGTCAGGGCCAGGCGTTGCCTGGGAAACTGGGTACCACAAAAGAGTAAAGTTTGGGGGTTGAACATACTGGGGCACTTGATTTTCATATTATAATGGTGTCATGGTGTTGGCATTTTGAATGGCTGGCACAAAAACGCAATGCCACACCAGGGATGCTCCAAATCCTGAGTATGTGGCTAAAGTCCAAAAGTGCAGAACCTGAAAACATCTTTGCAAACACACACTGTTGTCCGGCTACACTGGGATTCAGTTGGTTTTCTAGCACAAAATAAAGTAATAAACCATGAGCGCATTGTACATTATAACCATGTTTTAACCATGTTATGGAATATTCTTAGGCAAAACCTAATGAGTACCAACCTTTACCATGGCAAAATCAATGTAATGTACAGCAATCAAGTAAATGATTAAGTGCATTGATATTATCATCAAAATAAAGCTTCAAACTGTTGCCAACAACATAGCAACTTCAAGATGCAACAAACTGTAATTTGAATTGGAAAGTAAGGAAGTAGATTTCAAATAAACTGAAACTCAAAGTAAAGATAAGTTGTCTTGATACACTGTAAAATCTAATTAGTTAGATTAAAGAAAAAAAAAGCATGCAGACCGATTGCCTTAAAAAAAACAAGTTAAGTGAAGTGTGCTAACAAATGCTTAGTTATAGTTCACTTACACAAGAGCTCTAGTAACTAAAAAAGAACTGCAGAGAGTTCTTGATCTTTTACTTTAGATTTACTCTTGACTTAGTATAGCTACCATTGTTGTGTTTTGCATGCTGAATGTTGAAGTCTGTGTGTGGCTCAAGCATGGTCAACTGAAAGATATTAATATATATCAACCCAATTAAAAGTTTCACAGGTGTTTATGACGTAAGTGTTAGCAATAAAATTGTAAACGAACATTATACGACATAAAGGGAAGTATTGCATAGGTTAATTTTAAAAGGTGACTTAATTTCTGAGTAAATCATTAACTATAGTTAATGATTCAGTCAGAAGCTATTGGTCAACTTTTAAAAGCAACCTATTTAATACTAGCCTGGTCCTACCAGACTCTCATACATTTCATTTGTACAGAGAGTCTGGCCACTCTCCATTGACAAGTGTTAACTTCCTTGAAGGCAGGTACTCTGTTGAAGTTTAAAACTATTGGATCTGCCCAGAGCCACTCTGGATCTGCCATAACTAACATTTGGTCGTAACATATGTCATCTCAAACTAGCGCACAACATCAACATCGTTCTCAGCCACTCCCTCTGTTCGCTGTTTGGACCGGTTAAAATTTGACCTGAGAAAACCAGAGTATATACCGCAAACCCAGACAGAGTACTGAAGGAAAATAAAAATAGAGTGGAAGTACATAGGAGGGTGCAGCCATGCTAATTTAATACTTCTCTTCCTTTGAAACCAAATAATTGTGATTTCTTGTTGCATCGCTGCATCAATAGGAAGAGAATTACAACTATATGAATGTTCCAAGTGCCCAACCAAAGTGAACACTGATCACCATAATGGTGAGGGTTTTTTTTTTTGCTCAACAAAATGGCACTTAAACCAATCAATTGATCTTAACTTGGGTTTTCTGAGTAAACAAGAAATAGTATGTGAATAGTACAGATTACTAGATTTTTACATTAAGTAAAGTTAACTAAAAAGTGTTAGTTAGAATCACTGTTGGATTTTACAGGGATGGATGGATGGATGGTTGGATGATGCAAAGATTAGAGTCATTATCTTGTGAGTGTGTGCGTTCAAAGCTTCAAAGGTCTTTGCCATTCCACTCACACCAAAAACTGGCCTGTCTCATGTAAATCAGATGATGTTGAAGCAGACTTGTGCATTCAGACTAGATTCTCTGTTTATCTGACACAACCATTTTTAGAGAACACAGCACGGGTCAGTGTGTCGCTGCTTGGGAAAGTCTTTTATTTCATATCTGCCTTCTTTTCCACTCATCTCTCTCTCTCTGATAATATCTGTACAGTTTCTCTTTATCTTCCTCTGTCTCTGGGGCACAGATCACATGATAAAGGATTCATTCATTTTTCCCATAAGGCCACCTTGCCTCTGTTCCCCCCAGTCAAGTTGAAAATATGCCCTACATACTCTCATGACGAATACGGCTCCAGAAGATCAGACAGCCTGTTGATGGATATTCCCTCGCTATCAGCCTGAGAGACTGTGGACTCACTTGGAATTATCCTTTGTGAAAGGGTCAGATCCACAAGTTTAGCCTACATCCTTAAGGTCAACATGAAATCAAAATTGACAATTCAATTTTTTTATGGAATATTGCAGTTGTTTATTATAAGTGATTTATTCATGCACACCATTACTATTTAAATTCATGTGCTCTCATAATCTTTAGTTCTTTCCCCGCCATAGACAGAATTTTCTGGCTTTCCGTGTTTTCACTGTTATACGGTAGGGGGCGCTATGACACATCTTTTGAAAGAGTACAGAATCTACAGATCAAAACATGTGAAAGAAGATGCAGAAACAAGCAATATCATATGTAATCATATGCATATGTAAAATAATGCAAGCATCAACATTAAACAGCATATAAATCAAAACTGCCTAATGTTACTGAATGAAATGTCGACCCAGGACGAGCTATAGGACTGTGAAGCTTTGGGGGTGTTTTCTATGTTTTGATCATCCTGAATCTGATTCGGTTGTAGTCTTTGACAAAAACATGATTTTCTCATCTTTTTGCTCAAAATGTTGTTTTTTTATGAAACTTACCCACATTCAAGTGTTGATAAAAAAAAGAATGCATGAAGCTGGAATAAAACGTGTTTTTGTTTAAAAGCAGAGGGTCTGTTCTTTCTTTTGATATATTGCATGTTCATACATTCATACAACAAAATATTCGGGGGGCCATGAAATTTTTGTGAAAATGTTCAAAAATGCTGACAGTGTCTGGCAACTTTAAAAAAAAACTAAAGAGTTAACTTCCCCTCCCTATTGCAGTGACATCTCTTCTCTGATGATGTGTTTATTAGTGCGAGGGCAGGACAACCTCATTAGATCCACCAATAGCAAACCACAACCATCCAATCAATTCTCCATGGACAAAATCAAGTCCTGCCTTACTTTTTTTTTTTTCAATTGGATATACACTATATTGCCAAACGTTTTGGGACATCTGCCTTTACATGCACATGAACTTTAATGACATCCCATTCTTAATTTGGCCCACCTTTGGAGCTATAACAGCTTCAACTCTTCTGGGAAAGCTTTCCACAAGGTTTAGGAGTGTGTTTATGGGACCATTCTTCTAGAAGCGCATTTGTTAGGTCAGGCACTGATGTTGGACGAGAAGGCCTGACTCGCAGTCTCTGCTCTAATTCATCCCAAAGGTGTTCTATCGGGTTGAGGTCAGGACTCTGTGCAGGCCAGTCAAGTTCCTCCACACCAGACTCGCTCATCCATGTCTTTATGGACCTTGCTTTGTGCACTGGTGCGCAGTCATGTTGGAACAGGAAGGGGCCATCCCCAAACTGTTCCCACAAAGTTGGGAGCATGAAATTGTCCAAAATTTCTTGGTGTGCTGAAGGGTTAAGAGTTAGAGAGGGGCCAAGCCCAACCCCTGAAAAACAACCCCACATCATAATCCCCCCTCCACCAAACTTTACACTTGGCACAATGCAGTCAGGCAAGTACCGTTCTCCTGGCAAACACCAAACCCAGACTCGTCCGTCGGATTGCCAGACAGAGCGTGATTCATCACTCCAGAGAACACATCTACACTGCTCTAGAGTCCAGCGGTGGCGTGCTTTACACCACTGCATCCGACACTTTGCATTGCACTTGGTGATGTAAGGCTTGGACGCAGCTGCTTGGCCATGGAAACCCATTCCATGAAGCTCTCTACGTACTGATCTTGAGCTAATCTGAAGGCCACATGAAGTTTGGAGGTCTGTAGCTATTGACAGAAAGTTGGCGACTTCTACGCGCTGTGCGCCTCAACATGCACTCATCCCGCTCTGTGATTTTACGTGACCTACCACTGTGTGGCTGAGTTGCTGTTGTTCCCAATTGCTTCCTCTTTGTTATAATACTACCAACAGTTGACCATGGAATATTTAGCAGTGAGGAAATTTTACGAATGGACTTATTGCACAGGTGGCAACCTATCATCGTACCAAGCTTGAATTCACTGAGCTCCTGAGAGCAACCCATTCTTTCACAAATGTTTGTATAAGCGTCTGCATGCCTAGGTGCTTAATTTTATACACCTGTGGCCTTGGAAGTGATTGGAACACATGAATTCAATAAATTGGAGGGGTGTCCAAATACTTTTGGCAATATAGTGTATGTCACAATAGGGAAGAAAACTTCCACTTCATGCCACTTCCACTTTGTCCTGTTAATTGTAAAAATTAAAAAAAAAAAAATAAGCATAGGTCTTAACTTAAATGGTTGTAATTAATGCTTTGGAATACAGATCTAAAGTTTTTTTAAAGATACTCAGCAGATTATTGCAGAGTATCTTTAAAAATTAAACATAACATTTTTATTTTATAAAAAGTCTTTATTTTACAAAACAGTTAAGACTCTAAAACTGCTAGAAAATCAAAGCCATATGTCTAACCAAGCAAGTTGTGTTCCAAATATTAATTTGATATCACAAAAAACAGCACCACTAAAAGGTTTTAAAGTACCATTTCCATGTTAAAGCAATGTCCAATTTAAAACAGTTTTCATAGGATGAATCATCCATCACCTACAGAGCGAAGCAAAAAAACATCTCGGTTACATATGTAACCCTTGTTCCCTGAGGAGGGAACGGAGATGTAATGTCAGTGACTGACGAATGGGGGTTTTGCCTAGAAGCCTATCATCTTCGAGATCTTAGAAAGCACCCAATGGCAGTGCCAATGCCATGGGCATGCGGAATTTGCATGCGTAACTCCGCCCCACCGCATGGGTATATAAGGAAGAACGCAGGCATATTGCATTATGTTTACCTGCTGAGGAGCCAAGACTGAACTCTGGCCGTTTCAGCGGTACAGCAGAGTGGCAGAGGGACGTTACGTCTCTGTTCCGTCCTCAGGGAACGAGGGTTACATACGTAACCGAGATGTTCCCTTTCGTTCAGTCACTCCGAGTAACGTCAGTGACTGATGAATGGTGGTCCCAATATAATCCCGCCACTCGGCTGTCTTCCAGTGCCCTACGTAAGTGTGAGCTTCCTGTCGTAAGACTAGTACGGACAAAGGACTCCCACTTATCACAGGAATACCAAGATACACCGGGAAGCATATTCCAGGAGGAACATGCACCAGGATGCCTACCCGTAGGGAGGACTTAGAAATACACATATGACCACTAGGGGCTGCATATGGGAGATTCTGGGGAACCAGTCGAAGGTGGACTTTTATCCCCAGGGGTGGCAAGGTTGCCAAGGGAAAACACCTGCTCGAGGAGGCTTACAGTGGAATACACGTGTGGGGGTTGCCCGGAGGGGGAACCATGCACACGGAGGCACCTGGCCTGACACGAGTGTCTGGGTGAGTGGGCAGACTTACTGGTGTCAGCATCGACAGTGCTGGAGGAGCTCAGGGCTTCTGGGAAGCTCACCTGAGAATATAATTGCACGTATCCAGTCCGAGGAGTGGAATGGCGAGCAAGCGAAGACACCTGAGCTTAATCCATTACCGGCCACTAGTAGAGGCGAGTACATAGTCGGAAAAAGGCTCCACTCAGAGATTGTAAAATCTGGTGAATGTGTTAGGTGTCACCCAGCCTGCAGCTCTGCAGATGTCTGTTAGCGAAGCGTCATGCGCTAAAGCCCAAGAGGAGGCCACACTCCGAGTAGAGTGGGCCCTGACCCCAAGGGGGCATGGACGCCCCTGCGTCTGGTAAGCCAAAACAATGGCGTCCACTATCCAGTGGGACAACCTTTACTTTGAGAGAGCCTTTCCCTTCAGCTTCCCACCATAACAGACAAAGAGCTGGTCTGAGGTCCTGAAACACTGCATCCTGTCTATGTAGGTGCGGAGGGCACGTACTGGACAGAGCAGTGCCAAGCCTGGGTCTGCACCCTCCAAAGGCAGCGCTTGCAGGTTCACCACCTGGTCTCTGAACGGTGTGGTGGGAACCTTGGGCACATATCCTGGCCAGGGTCTAAGGATCACGTGAGAATTGGCCGGCCCGAATTCCAGGCACACTTCGTCAACCGAAAATCGGTTCCCCTACCCTCTTGATGGAGGTCAAAGCGACCAGGAGCACTGTCTTCATTGACAGGAACTTAAGCTCGGCTGATCGCAAAGGCTCAAAGGGAGGCTTCTGCAGAGCATCTAAGACCACTGAGAGGTCCCAAGAGGGTACGAGGGGAGCGCAAGGAGGATGTAGCCTCCTGGCGCCCCTCAGGAACCTGATGACCAGTTCGTGCTGACTTACCTTCTTGTTCTCCAAGAGGTCGTGATGGGCAGATATAGTGGCCACATATACCTTGAGGGTGGAAGGAGACAGCCTTCGTTCCAACCCTTCCTGGAGAAACGAGAGCACGGACCCGATCGGGCCTTTCCAGGGGTCTTCTTGGAGAGAAGAGGACCAGGTGACGAAGAGGTTTCACTTCAATGCATAGGCGTGTCTTGTAGACTCTGCCCTAGCGGAATTGATGGTTGCCACCACCGGAGGTGGTACGGTACTCAAACCTGCCACGTCCCATCCAGGAGCCACACATGGAGGTTCCAAAGATCGGGATGCGGGTGCCACAGGGTGCCCCATCTCTGAGAGAGGAGGTCCTCCCTCATAGGAATTGGCCAGGGAGGGGTTGTCGCAAGGGGTACCAGTTCTGGAAACCAGGTCCGGCCGTGCCAGTACGGGGCGACCAAAAGGACCTGCCCCTTGTCCTCCCTGATCCTGCACAGTGTCTGTGCGAGAAGGCTCACTGGGGGAAACGCATACTTGCGTAGGCCCCGCGGCCAGCTGTGCACCAGTGCATCCATGCCAAGCATGCCCTCGGTCAGGGAATAATACAGGCGGCAATGGGAAGAGTCGTGGGAGGCAAACAGGTCTACATGCGCATCGCCGAACTATTCCCAGATCAGCTGGACCGTCTGGGGATGGTCGCCATTCCCCCGGAAGTGGCTGAAACTGAGAGAGCTCGTAAGCTGCGCACACATGGCGACCGAGTCGATTTCCATACCGAGAAAAGAGATCCTCTGCACTGGGCAGAGTTTGCTCTTTTCCCAGTTGACCCGAAGGCCCAGACGGGCTAAGTGCTGGAGCACTAAATCTCTGTGTTTGCACACCTGCTCTCGAGAGTGACTCAGTATGAGCCAGTCATCGAGGTAGTTCAGGATGCGAACCCAGTGCTGCCTTAGCGGCGCAAGGGCTGCCTCGACAATCTTCATGAAGATGTGAGGGGACAGAGCTAGCCCGAATGGGAGGACTGCGTACTGATATGCCCGACTCTCGAAGGCAAACTGTAGAAACGGTCTGTGTCAAGGAATAATGGAGACACTGAAGTAGGCGTCCTTCAGGTCGATCGCTGCAAACCAATCTGCTGGACGAACGCTTTCGAAAAGGCGTTTCGCTGTCAACATCCTGAACGGAAGCCTGTGAAGGGATCGGTTCAGGACGCGCAGGTCCAGGATTGGTCGTAACCCACCGGTTTTCTTGGGTACAATGAAGTAGGGGCTGTAGAAGCTGGACTTCATTTCGGCTGGAGGGACAGGCTCGATCGTGCCCTTTGCCAGTAGTGTGGTGATCTCCGCACGCATAACTGGAGCATTGGGCCCCAGCATGGTGTATCGGTCTCCCCGGAAGCGGGGAGGAGCCTGAGCGAACTGAATCGCATAGCTGAGCCTGATGGTCCTCGCGACCCAGCAGGACAGTCCGGAAAGCTGTAGCCAGGCTCCCAAGAAACGTACCCCAGGTGGGGCAGCGAGGCAGTGTGGCCAGAAACATAATGCGATGTGCCTGCGTACTTCCTTATATACCCACACGGTGGGGCGGAGTTACGCATGCAAATTCCGCATGCCCATGGCATTGGCACTGCCATTGAGCGCTTTCTAAGATTTCGAAGATGATAGGCTTCTAGGCAAAACCCCCATTCGTCAGTCACTGACGTTACTTGGAGTGACTGAACAAAAGGGAACAAAAGATTTCTCTTACTGTTATTTAATGTCAGGCTTTACAGGGTTAAAAGTGATGCTTGTCAGCACTAATTACAAATATTCTATAGAAAGAAACCCAGAAAAAAAAAAACCACTATTACTAGCTCACATATTATACTCCAATGCACTTTTCATTATTTCATCTCTTCACAATCATTCTCTTTGTCTTTCTCTCTTCTTTCTTCTGTGGACCTGTTCTCTCTAATTTGTCAGTGTCATTTCCAAGGCCTGGTTACAGGCACTGTTTTTATGCATCTGTCAAACACTGTCTGATAAAAGCACAGAACCTTCACACCAAGATAGGACCAGGAAATAAGATGAAGGGCTCCATGCATCGTTGAAAATATCTATCACTTAGGAAATTATGTTCAGAGGCTCCTTAAGGCATTACTCGCTGAAAATGCATTTGTCGATAGACTCATTTGATAGCCTCTGTGGTTCTCACCCACCAAAATTGGACGAGAACTTGATAGAAAACACGAAAGGGATCAGAATAAGACTCCATTTCAAACTTAAAATCGATATTATTCTGAAATCTGTTTACTAGAAATGAAAGAAGCCATTAATCTTTGAATTGATGCATTATGTAATCTAGCATTCATTCATGCACTGAATGCTCAGTGGACGCCAAGCCTTGTGTGTCATGCCTCATTCAGACACTGAACTATAATCACCCACACACAAACCTGCAGGCCATTGCCTTTTTTTTTTTACCTGTCTTACTCTTCCTCTCACTGTCACTTCACATATTGAATGGCTCATTCACCATCTGAATACTGAACTGTGTTTCCAGTTATGACTTCAGTCGTTTGAGTGTGCACAAGCTGTTTCAGGATCAGTGCTTGCTATTGCCCTCTTAAATGTCTCCAGACTATTTCATTTTCCCAGGAGTTCGTGCCAGTGATAAAGACAGCTTGTCGTTCGGCTGGCACGGTTGTTGGTTGCCCAAGGCCTTGCCATTATTAGAACAATGTCACCAGTATTTACAGTTTCCTTCTGAGCGCTCGGTTTTGCCAGACTGACCTCAATGCTGTCTTCATAAAATAAAATGTTATTTATAAGCCTTCAGAGACGTTATGACCTTTTCAATATTTTATCGTAAGTGATTTGCCTAACTACTTGTCAGAAGCGGTTAACCCTTAAACACATACCTCGGGTCTTTAGTGACCCGGGACTTCATTGACAACCCTCCTCCTCATTCATTTTTTAAAGTTAGACATTAACCTTCTTAGTATTCCTCAATCAATTCATTATAAACAATATAACAAGAAAAAAAAAGATAAAATTATAAAATAATGCCTGTTTTCCCATACATATTTTGTAAAAAATAAATTATAGGGTTGCTAATGAACCGAGGTGTGTAACAGTGTAAGTATATTTTTTCTGCACAACAATAATTGAATCTCTGATGACATCCATTAGATATAGATCTGGGTCGCTAAAGACCCAAATATGTAATAATGATTGCCGTAACATTCATGCATTTAAGTGTTAACATAAAACAGTTGTCTTGTTTTTCAGGAAAAAAATATCTAAAACTTCTAAAACAAATTTATGGAGAAGCGAGTAAAACAAGACTTGTTTTCAGTCTTCTATTATGCTTTTTCAGATATTACCTTTCATGTAGTGTGTAATATAGCTGTTTGTGAATGTAAAAGGTCTGCAAAGTTTCAAAGATCAATATGCTCAATAAATGGAGTTATTGTTTCCCAAAAGAAAGAATCAAACTGATACAGTAAAAAAAGACACCATCATTACTGTTCAACAGACTGGGCCATCTGACCAATCAGAGGAGAGTAGACCAATCACAACAGACTGGATCTGACCAATCAGAACAGAGTAGACCAATCTCAAAAGATTGAGCCATCTGACCAATCAGAGCAGAGTAGACCAATCACAACAGACGGGGCCATCTGACCAATCAGAGCAGAGTAGACCAATCATAACAGACTGGGCCATCTGACCAATCAGAGCAGAGTAGACCAATCACAACAGACTGAGCCATCTGACCAATCAGAGGAGAGTAGACCAATCACAACAGACTGGACCATCTGACCAATCAGAGCAGAGTAGACCAATCACAACAGACTGGACCATCTGACCAATCAGAGCAGAGTAGAACAATCACAACAGACGGGGCCATCTGACCAATCAGATGAGAGTAGACCAATCACAACAGACTGAGCCATCTGACCAATCAGAGCAGAGTAGACCAATCACAACAGACTGAGCCATCTGACCAATCAGATGAGAGTAGACCAATCACAACAGACTGGGCCATCTGACCAATCAGAGCAGAGTAGAACAATCACAACAGACTGGGCCATCTGACCAATCAGAGCAGAGTAGACCAATCACAACAGACTGGGCCATCTGACCAATCAGAGCAGAGTAGAACAATCACAACAGACTGGGCCATCTGACCAATCAGAGCAGAGTAGAACAATCACAACAGACTGGGCCATCTGACCAATCAGAGCAGAGTAGAACAATCACAACAGACTGGGCCATCTGACCAATCAGAGCAGAGTAGAACAATCACAACAGACTGGACCATCTGACCAATCAGAGCAGAGTAGAACAATCACAACAGACGGGGCCATCTGACCAATCAGATGAGAGTAGACCAATCACAACAGACTGAGCCATCTGACCAATCAGAGCAAAGTAGACCAATCACAACAGACTGAGCCATCTGACCAATCAGAGCAGAGTAGACCAATCACAACAGACTGGACCTGAACAATCAGAGCAGAGTAGACCAATCACAACAGACTGGACCATCTGACCAATCAGAGCAGAGTAGACCAATCACAACAGACTGAGCCATCTGACCAATCAGAGCAGAGTAGACCAATCACAACAGACTGAGCCATCTGACCAATCAGATGAGAGTAGACCAATCACAACAGACTGGGCCATCTGACCAATCAGAGCAGAGTAGAACAATCACAACAGACTGGGCCATCTGACCAATCAGAGCAGAGTAGACCAATCACAACAGACTGGGCCATCTGACCAATCAGAGCAGAGTAGAACAATCACAACAGACTGGGCCATCTGACCAATCAGAGCAGAGTAGAACAATCACAACAGACTGGGCCATCTGACCAATCAGAGCAGAGTAGAACAATCACAACAGACTGGGCCATCTGACCAATCAGAGCAGAGTAGAACAATCACAACAGACTGGACCATCTGACCAATCAGAGCAGAGTAGAACAATCACAACAGACGGGGCCATCTGACCAATCAGATGAGAGTAGACCAATCACAACAGACTGAGCCATCTGACCAATCAGAGCAAAGTAGACCAATCACAACAGACTGAGCCATCTGACCAATCAGAGCAGAGTAGACCAATCACAACAGACTGGACCTGAACAATCAGAGCAGAGTAGACCAATCACAACAGACTGGACCATCTGACCAATCAGAGCAGAGTAGACCAATCACAACAGACTGAGCCATCTGACCAATCAGAGAAGAGTAGACCAATTACAACAGACTAGGCCATCTGACCAATCAGATGAGAGTAGACCAATCACAACAGACTGAGCCATCTGACCAATCAGATGAGAGTAGACCAATCACAACAGACTGAGCCATCTGACCAATCAGAGCAAAGTAGACCAATCACAACAGACTGAGCCATCTGACCAATCAGAGCAGAGTAGACCAATCACAACAGACTGGACCTGAACAATCAGAGCAGAGTAGACCAATCACAACAGACTGGACCATCTGACCAATCAGAGCAGAGTAGACCAATCACAACAGACTGAGCCATCTGACCAATCAGAGAAGAGTAGACCAATTACAACAGACTAGGCCATCTGACCAATCAGATGAGAGTAGACCAATCACAACAGACTGAGCCATCTGACCAATCAGATGAGAGTAGACCAATCACAACAGACTGAGCCATCTGACCAATCAGAGCAGGGTATACCAATCACAACAGACTAAGCCATCTAACCAATCAGAGTAAAGTAATCTCACAAAAAGGAGGGGTTTAGAGAGACCAAATCCTTTATCGAATCATTTCAGACAAACAAAAATCTATATTAAAATGACTTGGTGTAAAAAAGACAATAATAGTATTCTTTTTTTCCCAATATAGAGCACAACAGTATAGTACCAAAGGTAACATTAGTTTCCTCCAAAGAGAAAATTATTAGAATTAGTAATGTATATAACATACAGTACAACATGACTTTAACTTAATAATAAAAAAACTATTTTATGTGTTTAACAGCCAACTTCTCATTGTAGAACTGCATTACTCATAATGCCCATAAAGAGATCCACCACTCAGAGAAGTTGCTGTTACCATAGAACAGGAAACATGGCAAACAAGCTCTACAGTGATTGCCCTACCATAAAGCACTGCACAAAACAATCATAGTCTAAATATTATAATTTTTTAAATTTTTGCAATAATCTTCAAATAGCATATATGTTGTTTTATTCTTACAATGACAAATGATATTCATATAAATCATTCATTGTACCAGTAAAATATTCAATGAATGGAAAAAATTCTGGGATCAAGGCTTCTGACAAAAACAGCCAGTTACTGGAATTCTGGGGATCAGAACATCTCTCTACCCAAAGATTTACTCTATGCTACATTTGCACCCGACACAAAAACATGGGCCACTCACAGCTGAGCTACAAGGATGACTTCAAGCGTGACATGAGAACTCCATAAATGAAGAAGAGCTGGGAAGACGGCTGTTCAGATGGAGAAATGTCCTCCAGCTACAGATGAAGAGAGAGGAGGAAACTCATTAGCCAGGCAGAGGACAAAAGTCCTGCCGTAAGGAGTGCTGTCACACTGGCGACTACACAGGTACAGGAACTGGCACAGTCTGTCATGCTCACATCAGTATGATTATTCATGGTTGACATAATTTCCAAGAGCGCCCAAGGAAATTTGGTTTCTGTGTATAATCATTTAACCACAATGTTTTATTGCATGTTACTCAAAATTAATGTGTCTGGATACAGTACAGTTGTCATGAAAATGCAAATGATAATAATTATTGTTATTATAATGATTATATAACGTTATTATATTTTATTCATAATTCTGTCCCAGTCACTTCCATTAAAAGGCTAAATATATTCCAGCAAACAGGAAACAATTTCCATGTACTTACTGATGAGGTTATTGATCGAGTCTTTTAATTTTTAATCAACTTCTCTTTCTTCTTTGTTCTTATCTGCCACAACAAAGGGTTCTCTATTGATCGCCCCTTCTTCACCTCTCTGATGCTTTTCTCAGGTCATCTGGGTCAACTAATTGCTAGTTTGTCCTTATTTGAACCTCTGGATATCAGCCATCATTTTGTAAATCAATGAAACTTCAATTGGCAGTTTGTTACCTGGGAAGGATCTCTGCGGCTGTTTAAATGGAGTAGCTGTAATGGCATTTGCCGCCGTCCCCTTCAAGGACAAAGCACATTTTCTGAGAGTACAAATGCAAATCCTTTTGAAAAGTACTTTTATGTAGTAATGTTCTGCATATATTTTTTTTATTAATCTAAACTATAATGGATGGTTACATTTCAATGTCAGTTTGAAATACAATGTCCTGGCATGCTCTCCATCTCTCTCTCTCTCTCTCTCTCTCTCTCTCTCTCTCTCATGAGCTGTTTTCTTTGTGATGATGAGCTGGTGGGGTTGAGCATATATATATACTACTATATTATATATACTATATATATTGCACTGTCCATGGACCGGACCTGTTTACATTTCACTGCCGGTTGTATATTCTGTATATAACTGTGTATGTGACAAATAAAACTCTTGAATTTTGAATCTTGAATAAAAAGAGCCTCTCAGAGTGGCAGTGTCTCTCAGAAGTCAAGCTGGGCAGAGGATCGCCAATTCCCCCAATGCAGCGGCCAAAAATACTGGAGCAATATCAGAAAGGAGTTTCTCAGAGAAAAATTGCAAAGAGTTTGAAGTTATCATCATCTACAGTGCATAATATCATCCAAAGATTCAGAGAATCTGGAACAATCTCTGAGCGTAAGGGTCAAGACCGGAAAACCATACTGGATGCCCGTGATCTTCAGCCCTTAGACGGCACTGCATCACATACAGGAATGCTACTGTAATGGAAATCACAACATGGGCTCAGGAATACTTCCAGAAAACATTGTCGGTGAACACAATCCACCGTGCCATTCGCCCGTTGCTGGCTAAAACTCTATAGGTCAAAAAAGAAGCCATATCTAAACATGATCCAGAAGCGCAGGCGTTTTCTCTGGGCCAAGGCTCATTTAAAATGGACTGTGGCAAAGTGGAAAACTGTTCTGTGGTCAAGGACAAGGACAACCCAAGTTGTTATCAGCGCTCAGTTCAGAAGCCTGCGTCTCTGATGGGATGGGGTTCATGAGTGTGTGTGGCATGGGCAGCTTACACATCTGGAAAGGCACCATCAATGCTGAAAGGTATATCCAAGTTCTAGAACAACATATGCTCCCATCCAGACGTCGTCTCTTTCAGGGAAGACCTTGCATTTTCCAACATGACAATGCCAGACCACATACTGCATCAATTACAACATCATGGCTGCGTAGAAGAAGGATCCGGGTACTGAAATGGCCAGCCTGCAGTCCAGAGCTTTCACCCATAGAAAACATTTAGACATTAGACTTTCACAGCATTTAGTTTTGTCATTAAAGGGTTAGTTCGCCCCAAAAAATTATTCTGTCATGAATTACTCACCCTCATGTTGTTCCAACCCGTAAGACATTCGCTCATCTTCAGAAAAACAAATGAAGATCTTTTACATGAAATATGAGAGCTTTCTGTCCCTCCATAGACAGCTACGTAACTACCACTTTGACGCTTCAAAAAGTTTGTAAAGAGAGAAAAAACTAATCCATATGAAGAAAGAACCTCATTGGTTCTTGCAGAAGCTCAAATGTGCCGCATAACAAAAGAATGAACCTCATTGGTTCTTGCTGAAGCTCGAGCGTGCTGCGTAACACGAGAATGAACCTCACTGGTTTTTGCTGAAGCTCAAACGTGCTGCATAACACAAGAATGAACCTCACAGGTTGTCACAGAAGCTCAAACGTGCTGCGTAACACGAGAATGAACCTCATTGGTTCTCACAGAAGCTCAAACGTCCTGCGTAACACAAGGATGAACCTCATCGGTTTTTGCTGAAGCTCAAATGTGCTGCGTAACATGAGAATGAACCTCACTGGTTGTCACAGAAGCTCAAACGTGCTGCGTAACACGAGAATGAACCTCATTGGTTCTCACAGAAGCTCAAACGTCCTGCGTAAAACACAAGGATGAACCTCATCGGTTTTTGCTGAATCTCAAATGTGCTGCGTAACACGAGAATGAACCTCATTGGTTCTCACAGAAGCTCAAACGTGCTGCATAACACAAGAATGAACCTCATTGGTTTTTGCTGAAGCTCAAACGTGCTGCGTAACACATGAGAATGAACCTCATTGGTTCTTGCTGAAGCTCAAACGTGCTGTATAACACAAGAATGAACCTCATTGGTTCTTGCTGAAGCTCAAAAGTGCTGCGTAACATGAGAATGAACCTCATTGGTTTTTGCTGAAGCTCAAAGTGCTGCATAATACGAGAATGAACATCAATGGTTCCCACAGAAGCTCAAACGTGCTGCGTAACACGAGAATGAACCTCACTGGTTGTCACAGAAGCTCAAACGTGCTGCGTAACACGAGAATGAACTTCATTGGTTCTCACAGAAGCTCAAACGTGCTGCGTAACACGAGAATGAACTTCATTGGTTCTCACAGAAGCTCAAACGTGCTGCGTAACACAAGAATGAACCTCACTGGTTCTTGCTGAAGATCAAACGTGCTGTGTAACACGAGAATGAACCTCATTGGTTCTTGCTGAAGCTCAAACGTGCTGTGTAACACAAGAATGAACCTCATTGGTTCTTGCTGAAGCTCAAACGTGCTGCGTAACACGAGAATGAACCTCATTGGTTCTCACAGAAGCTCAAACGTGCTGCGTAACACGAGAATGAACTTCATTGGTTCTCACAGAAGCTCAAACGTGCTGCGTAACACAAGAATGAACCTCACTGGTTCTTGCTGAAGATCAAACGTGCTGTGTAACACGAGAATGAACCTCATTGGTTCTTGCTGAAGCTCAAACGTGCTGTGTAACACAAGAATGAACCTCATTGGTTCTTGCTGAAGCTCAAAAGTGCTGTGTAACATGAGAATGAACCTCATTGGTTCTTGCTGAAGCTCAAAGTGCTGCATAATACGAGAATGAACATCAATGGTTCCCACAGAAGCTCAAACGTGCTGCGTAACACACGAGAATGAACTTCATTGGTTCTCACAGAAGCTCAGACGTGATGGGTAACACGAGAATGAACCTCATTGGTTCTTGCTGAAGCTCAAACGTGCTGCGTAAAACAAGAATGAACCTCACTGGTTCTTGCAGAAGCCCAAACGTGCTGCATAACACACGAGAATGAACCTCATTGGTTCTTGCTGAAGCTCAAATGTGCTGCATAACACAAGAATGAACCTCATTGGTTCTTGCTGAAGCTCAAACGTTCTGCGTAACACACGAGAATGAACCTCACTGGTTCTTGAGGAAGCTCAAATGTGCTGCGTAACACAAGAATTAACTTCATTGGTTCTTGCTGAAGCTCAAGCGTGCTGCGTAATACGAGAATGAACCTCATTGGTTCTTGCTGAAGCTCAAACGTGCTGCATAAAACAAGAATGAACCTCACTGGTTCTTGCAGAAGCCCAAACGTGCTGCATAACACACGAGAATGAACCTCACAGGTTCTTGCTGAAGCCCAAACGTGCTGCATAACACACGAGAATGAACCTCATTGGTTCTTGCTGAAGCCCAAAC
The DNA here is from genome assembly GCA_018749465.1 of Paracanthobrama guichenoti. Taxonomy (NCBI): domain Eukaryota; kingdom Metazoa; phylum Chordata; class Actinopteri; order Cypriniformes; family Gobionidae; genus Paracanthobrama; species Paracanthobrama guichenoti. The sequence continues at coordinate 5,868,449 of CM031965.1, read as the reverse complement.
GTGCTGCGTAACACACGAGAATGAACCTCACTGGTTCTTGAGGAAGCTCAAATGTGCTGCGTAACACAAGAATTAACTTCATTGGTTCTTGCTGAAGCTCAAGCGTGCTGCGTAATACGAGAATGAACCTCATTGGTTCTTGCTGAAGCTCAAATGTGCTGCATAACACAAGAATTAACCTTATTGGTTCTTGCTGAAGCTCAAACGTTCTGCGTAACACACGAGAATGAACCTCACTGGTTCTTGCTGAAGCCCAAACGTGCTGCATAACTTGAGAATGAACCTCATTGGTTCTTGCTGAAGCCCAAACGTGCTGCATAACAAGAGAATGAACCTCATTGGTTCTTGCTGAAGCCCAAACGTGCTGCATAACTTGAGAATGAACCTCATTGGTTCTTGCTGAAGCTCAAACGTGCTGCATAACATGAGAATGAACCTCATTGGTTCTCACAGAAGCTCAAACATGCTGCATAACATGAGAATGAACCTCATTGGTTCTTGCTGAAGCTCAAGCATGCTGCGTAACACGAGAATGAACCTCACTGGTTCTTACAGAAGCTCAAACGTGCTGCGTAACACGAGAATGAACGTCATTGGTTCTCACAGAAGCTCAAACGTGCTGTGTAACATGAGAATGAACCTCATTGGTTCTTGCTGAAGTTCAAACGTGCTGCATAACTTGAGAATGAACCTCATTGGTTCTCACAGAAGCTCAAATGTTCTGCGTAACACACGAGAATGAACCTCACTGGTTCTTGAGGAAGCTCAAATGTGCTGCGTAACACAAGAATTAACTTCATTGGTTCTTGCTGAAGCTCAAGCGTGCTGCGTAACACAAGAATGAACCTCATTGGTTCTTGCTGAAGCTCAAACGTGCTGTATAACATGAGAATGAACCTCATTGGTTCTTGCTGAAGCTCAAAGTGCTGCATAACACGAGAATGAACATCAGTGGTTCTCACAGAAGCTCAAACATGCTGCGTAACATGAGAATGAACCTCATTGGTTCTCACAGAAGCTCAAATGTGCTGCGTAACATGAGAATGAACCTCATTGGTTCTCACAGAAGCTCAAATGTGCTGCGTAACTTGAGAATGAACCTCATTGGTTCTCACAGAAGCTCAAATGTTCTGCGTAACATGAGAATGAACCTCATTGGTTTTTGCTGAAGCTCAAACGTGCTGCATAACTTGAGAATGAACCTCATTGGTTCTTGCTGAAGCTCAAATGTGCTGCGTAACACGAGAATGAACCTCATTGGTTTTTGCAGAAGCTCAAACGTGCTGCGAAACACGAGAATGAACCTCACAGGTTCTTGCTGAAGCTCAAACGTGCTGCGTAACACGAGAATGAACCTCATTGGTTCTTGCTGAAGTTCAAACGTGCTGCATAACTTGAGAATGAACCTCATTGGTTCTCACAGAAGCTCAAATGTTCTGCGTAACACACGAGAATGAACCTCACTGGTTCTTGAGGAAGCTCAAATGTGCTGCGTAACACAAGAATTAACTTCATTGGTTCTTGCTGAAGCTCAAGCGTGCTGCGTAATACGAGAATGAACCTCATTGGTTCTTGCTGAAGCTCAAACGTGCTGCATAAAACAAGAATGAACCTCACTGGTTCTTGCAGAAGCCCAAACGTGCTGCATAACACACGAGAATGAACCTCATTGGTTCTTGCTGAAGCTCAAACGTGCTGCATAACACACGAGAATGAACCTCATTGGTTCTTGCTGAAGCCCAAACGTGCTGCGTAACACACGAGAATGAACCTCACTGGTTCTTGAGGAAGCTCAAATGTGCTGCGTAACACAAGAATTAACTTCATTGGTTCTTGCTGAAGCTCAAGCGTGCTGCGTAATACGAGAATGAACCTCATTGGTTCTTGCTGAAGCTCAAATGTGCTGCATAACACAAGAATTAACCTTATTGGTTCTTGCTGAAGCTCAAACGTTCTGCGTAACACACGAGAATGAACCTCACTGGTTCTTGCTGAAGCCCAAACGTGCTGCATAACTTGAGAATGAACCTCATTGGTTCTTGCTGAAGCCCAAACGTGCTGCATAACATGAGAATGAACCTCATTGGTTCTTGCTGAAGCTCAAACGTGCTGCATAACATGAGAATGAACCTCATTGCTGAAGTTGCATAACATGAGAATGAACCTCATTGGTTCTCACAGAAGCTCAAGCATGCTGCATAACATGAGAATGAACCTCACTGGTTCTTACAGAAGCTCAAACGTGCTGCGTAACACGAGAATGAACCTCATTGGTTCTTGCAGAAGCTCAAACGTGCTGCGTAACACGAGAATGAACCTCACTGATTCTTGCTGAAGCTCAAACGTGCTGCATAACTTGAGAATGAACCTCATTGGTTCTTGCTGAAGCTCAAACATGCTGCATAACATGAGAATGAACCTCACTGGTTCTTGCTGAAGCTCAAACGTGCTGCGTAACACGAGAATGAACGTCATTGGTTCTCACAGAAGCTCAAACGTGCTGTGTAACATGAGAATGAACCTCATTGGTTCTTGCTGAAGTTCAAACGTGCTGCATAACTTGAGAATGAACCTCATTGGTTCTCACAGAAGCTCAAATGTTCTGCGTAACACACGAGAATGAACCTCACTGGTTCTTGAGGAAGCTCAAATGTGCTGCGTAACACAAGAATTAACTTCATTGGTTCTTGCTGAAGCTCAAGCGTGCTGCGTAACACAAGAATGAACCTCATTGGTTCTTGCTGAAGCTCAAACGTGCTGTATAACATGAGAATGAACCTCATTGGTTCTTGCTGAAGCTCAAAGTGCTGCATAACACGAGAATGAACATCAATGGTTCTCACAGAAGCTCAAACGTGCTGCGTAACATGAGAATGAACCTCATTGGTTCTCACAGAAGCTCAAATGTGCTGCATAACTTGAGAATGAACCTCATTGGTTCTCACAGAAGCTCAAATGTTCTGCGTAACATGAGAATGAACCTCATTGGTTTTTGCTGAAGCTCAAACGTGCTGCATAACTTGAGAATGAACCTCATTGGTTCTTGCTGAAGCTCAAATGTGCTGCGTAACACGAGAATGAACCTCATTGGTTTTTGCAGAAGCTCAAACGTGCTGCGAAACACGAGAATGAACCTCACAGGTTCTTGCTGAAGCTCAAACGTGCTGCGTAACACGAGAATGAACCTCATTGGTTCTTGCTGAAGTTCAAACGTGCTGCATAACTTGAGAATGAACCTCATTGGTTCTCACAGAAGCTCAAATGTTCTGCGTAACACACGAGAATGAACCTCACTGGTTCTTGAGGAAGCTCAAATGTGCTGCGTAACACAAGAATTAACTTCATTGGTTCTTGCTGAAGCTCAAGCGTGCTGCGTAACACAAGAATGAACCTCATTGGTTCTTGCTGAAGCTCAAACGTGCTGTATAACATGAGAATGAACCTCATTGGTTCTTGCTGAAGCTCAAAGTGCTGCATAACACGAGAATGAACATCAATGGTTCTCACAGAAGCTCAAACGTGCTGCGTAACATGAGAATGAACCTCATTGGTTCTCACAGAAGCTCAAATGTGCTGCGTAACATGAGAATGAACCTCATTGGTTCTCACAGAAGCTCAAATGTGCTGCGTAACTTGAGAATGAACCTCATTGGTTCTCACAGAAGCTCAAATGTTCTGCGTAACATGAGAATGAACCTCATTGGTTTTTGCTGAAGCTCAAACGTGCTGCATAACTTGAGAATGAACCTCATTGGTTCTTACTGAAGCTCAAATGTGCTGCGTAACACGAGAATGAACCTCATTGGTTTTTGCAGAAGCTCAAACGTGCTGCATAACTTGAGAATGAACCTCATTGGTTCTTGCTGAAGCTCAAACGTGCTGCATAACACGAGAATGAACCTCATTGGTTTTTGCAGAAGCTCAAACGTGCTGCATAACTTGAGAATGAACCTCATTGGTTCTTGCTGAAGCTCAAACGTGCTGCATAACACGAGTATGAACCTCACTGGTTCTTGCAGAGGCTCAAACGTGCCGTGTAAAATAAGAATGAACCTCATTGGTTCTTGCAGAAGCTCAAATGTGCTGCGTAACACGAGAATGAACCTCATTAGTTCTTGCAGAGGCTCAAACGTGCCGCGTAAAATAAGAATGAACCTCATTGGTTCTTGCAGAAGCTCAAACGTGCTGCGTAACACAAGAATGAACCTCATTGGTTTTTGCAGAAGCTCAAATGTGCTTCATAACACGAGAATTAACCTCATTGGTTCTTGCTGAAGCTCAAACGTGCTGCGTAACACGAGAATGAACCTCATTGGTTTTTGCAGAAGCTCAAAGTGCTGCATAACTTGAGAATGAACCTCATTGGTTCTTGCTGAAGCTCAAACGTGCTGCATAACTTGAGAATGAACCTCATTGGTTCTTGCTGAAGCTCAAACGTGCTGCATAACACGAGTATGAACCTCATTGGTTCTTGCAGAGGCTCAAACGCGCCGCGTAAAATAAGAATGAACCTCATTGGTTCTTGCAGAAGCTCAAATGTGCTGCGTAACACGAGAATGAACCTCATTAGTTCTCACACATCAAGCGAACATGCTTGAGCTTCCATTTACCACAACTGATGTGTGAGTTGATGAATGTTTATGTGAATAAAAGCCTAAATTTGGACTAAACCATTCAATTCATATGGATTAGTTTTACTATCTCTTTATGAACTTTTTGAAGCATCAAAGTGTCAGTTGTGTAGTTGTCTATGGAGGGACAGAAAATTCTCAGATTTCATTAAAAAGTTCTTCATTTGTGTTCTGAAGATGAACGAAAGTACTACGGGTTTGGAACGACATGAGGCTGAGTAATTAATGAGTTTTCATATCATATTTTCATGACAGATAATTCTGCATATTGAGTTATACATAAAAAACACAAACCAGCACATTCTCACCTCTGAAAGGTTATCCCATTTTGTCTGGAATTTATAGCTCGTGGTTTTTTACAGTGATAGGTTCCTTTAAACAAACCAAAACATATTCATGAACTTTCACTTTAGATTTTGCCATACCATGGAAATTTGGATTTCACACACTAAACCTCTCTCAGGTATAATCTGCTTCTGACCCTCGTTCACCCATTTTTTTCCACTGCTGTCCTCACCCCCTTCCTCCCAGGAGTTCTTTCCCTTCTCTTCCTGCTTCATTGTTCAAGGTTATGTGTGGAGGAAAGCCAAAGCCAAATGCTCCATGGGAACAGATCAAAGAGAATAATTCCTTTCCTGTTCCTCTCCCCTGTACCTCCTCCAGTGGCTCAATCCGTTGGCTCCACACGTGATTTGCTCTCAATCCTGGCCTGTGCATTCACAATACTACAAAAGCGATGATAACAGGATTATGTTTAGTCCTGATTATCATAGGGTGGCATACAAAGGACACAAGTCTGTAAGAATCCCAGCAGAAATCTTTATGTCTCAATAATGAAAGACACAGACCCAACTAGGTTTTCTGTAAAGCTTCTGGTCTGGATGGAAAACCATGGCATTTGACTCCAGCGCAGTCCTGTAACAATGATATCATATGTTGGTCCATCTAGAAAATGAAGCCAATCAGAGTACTCCAAATGTTAAATTGAGCATGAAATATCATTTGCACCCCAGATTGTTTGTAAAAAAGTAAATAGGGTCAGCTTGATTTCAAGTTCTGGACAGAGCTTAAGCAAAACCCATTATGTGGGTGAGGAAACATGAGGAACATCTAAGAACATGGACATGGAATAGGGTCATGTGAAGAAGTTCAGAAAGTGTGTACCACTGCGCTAATGGTATAAAAAACTCATGACGTTTCTGTAATTTTACAGAAATTGATTCTGGCAGCTGAGCTTTATGTTGGCCAATGCTTCTGACATTGACATCATTTCAGTAAGGGCAATAGAAAAGATTGGAGAGAACTTCAATTCATATTCCAGCCTGATTGTCAAATCTTAGCCAATATCAGGCCACTGAAAGCAAGGGATTGTATTGTATTTGGAAAAGTCGTATATTAAACACAGTCTGTCTAAGCAGGCATTTTTGCTTGAATCTATAAGCTTCTCAGCCCAGCTCAATTTTCTGATGTTGTAGGTGCATTTATTAAATTGACCTGCCGAAAGCCCTTTAGTCTGATGTGACAGTGTCTGTTTTCATTAGTGTCTCTACAGAAATCATCCATAGCAGGAGCATTGAGGTAATGTGAAGAACGGTTGATGGATTCCAATTGAACTTAAAATTAGTTATTTACTTCCACTGGTATGCACAGATTGATTTTATTTAACATTTATAAGTGCAGATTGAACTTTAAAAATATTGAGAACTTATAAAGTCATATAGCCTAGTGTATATAACACACAAAAAAATAGATTCTTGAAGCTCCATTAAAAAATGCATTAAAATGCTTTTGACTCATTTAAAGTTTTAGCATAAAAAATGTCAGTTTCTTACTTTATTGTCCATGAGGAATTGATTGGATGCTTGTGGTTTGCTATTGGTGGATCTCATGTGAGGTTGTCCCGCCCTCACGCCAGTAAACACGTAATCAGAGAAGAAATGTTGCTGCAAGAGGGAGGGGAAGTTATTTTGATTGAAGATTATGAGGGCACATGAATTTAAAACAATAATGATGTGCACGGATAAATCATTTATATTAAATACTGCAATATTCCATTAAAAAAATAGGAATGGTCCGTTTTGATTTCATGGTGACTTAAGAACCATTTAAAGTGTAAATTTTTATGCACCACTAGCGTCACCAAACAGAATTGCAGGTTTCCAAACACTCCCCTTGTCTTCCATTGGTCAGAACAACAGAAAGCCCCGCCCCAATCTCATACCATTGGATGAGCTGGAGGAACAGAGCCACAGTGTTTACACTTTTCAGGGGAATCAGGCTACAAATGATTTAATTTTAATTGTCTCTGCATATTAAGCTGGAATAAAAGTAAGTATTATAATTCTAGAATTCAAATATTTCTTCACCTTTAAAGCCACAATAGCCTATGGAATTATGGCTAGAGGTCGCTTATTCAAAACAAAGGGTCAGTTTGATGACGTTTGGATTTCGCTGAGCTTTTATTATTCCGCAGACGACCGCTTCCGCTTCTTCCGCTCATGTTATAATGCTACTCTGTGCGTTCGCTCGGCGGCTGCTATGAGACACTTGTTCACACTGCAGTGAGCTAGATGGATATTAGGCATGGTAAAACATGGTACTCACGGTAAATCAAGAAAACCAGATTGAAACAAAAAAACATCATATATTAAAGCGTCTTTGGTGTTTCCATGGATTTTACAAAATAAAGCCAGAAATCAAGGGTAACGGGTATGATGTCATTGATAGGCGACGCACAGACACGGTCCGTGTCCTGGTTAAAATTGCTTATTTCTATGGATTTAAACATTCTTGGAAATATTTGGGATATTGTGAGTATCACAGGTCAACAAAATATATAACATTGTAGTGATATTTTAATCCAAAAATCGTACATGTTGTGCCTTTAAGTGCTGTTCTGAAACGCTGCCACCCTCGAAATCAAGCCTCTGCTGCCCTCTGTAGATGACACTCACACTGATGATCTCACAATGCATTCTCTGACATTAAACATTCATTTCAAAAGACACAAAGCTTTACTAATATAGTTGTATAATTTTATAGTTGCCCAAATTTACCCAAAACTAACTCAAACAATAGATGTGTAAAGGTCAGGACAGGCAATTTCCTCATAATTTGAAATCAATCCTAGTAGCATCACATAATAATTCAAAAAAAATTTTTTTATATATATATTTCCAAATTTTTATCCTATAACTATGACATATGATAAATCAGGTACGCATGCTTTAAGATGAAAGGGAAGTTTGAGGTCCTCTAACATACATAATGGTCCTATGTTGACATATTTTTCATCCCATATCAACTTTCCGTTACTTTGGAAACGTGCACTGTAATCCAACAACAACAAAAACAGGTGAATTTAGGTCAAGCTATTCACACCGCCAGTTCTATGATGGCGCTATAGAGACACTAACACATTTTAAAAGCAGACTTTAATGTCACAGGAAGCGCGACTGTTGTTGTTCCGGAAGTGAAGCGTGTTGTCGGCAGCGCAACGATGGCGAGCGCCACAGCGAAGCAACCTGCTAAATCTGCAAACAAAACCCCGTCCGGAGGTGCCGGCGGGGCCGCAAATGGGGCTCCGGCAATGCCGCTCGCGTCTCCGCTCATGGGGGGCTTGAATAAGAAGAAGAAGCCGTTTCTCGGCATGCCTGCGCCGCTGGGTTATGTGCCCGGTCTGGGCAGAGGGTGAGACACCAATACAAATAATCACGACAGCCTAAACTCAACGCACTCGCGTGTTTGTAGGGGTGTAACAGTATAACTTGTCACAATATATCGCAATACAAAAATGCAACAATATGCAATCGTGGATAGTGACAGTCTGTATTGTGTATAGTTCTCCCAAAATGAAAAAATTCAAGTTTACAGAGTTTTAGTGTCTGTACTACATTAAACTACAATATAATGTATAATAATGCAATGGGGGAATATGTGTGGGTCCCTTATAATGCCTTGTTACCAGTAAAAAGTGGCCTACATTATTATAAATATATCTAGTAAGTGACGGAGTACAAGCAGCATATTCGCCTAAAATAATCATGCATTTTCAGCTTTAGAATCATGAATATTTTTATTACCAGCACCAAGTCCAGCCCTATTCATTTCCACCCCCATTGTAATACCAAATGCAGCATTTTAATCAACAGTAAAAAAATGTTGTTCACCTTTTACCATATGCCTTGGAGTATCGCAATAATATCGTATCATATGTGTTGAATCGTGGCATGAGGATATCATTACACCCCTACTTATTTGACTGAATAACACTGCCTGATTTTTGTTTTAGACATCTGTATAAAGTTATGAACGTTGTGCTGTGCTGTCTTGTGTATTGTAAAGTTTCGTTAGATGTGTAATGTGCATAATGCTATATTGTAATGTGTTATAATGTTTTGTTTGTGTGATTTTAAAAGGGAACCCTTTCCTAACTAATAATATAAGAAACAAAATATTTAGAAATGCACATTATAATAATTTGGTTTTATTAATTAACTCCCCCAGCATTCACTTGCGGCCCCCTAAGGGTCCCCGGATCCCAGTTTGAAAACAGCTGTTGTAATGTATTGTGCTCTGCAGTGCCACAGGTTTCACAACACGGTCTGATATCGGTCCCGCTCGTGATGCCAATGACCCAGTGGACGATCGGCACGCCCCTGGGAAGAGGACGGTGGGCGATCAGATGAAGAAAAACCAGGAAGAGGATGATGAGGATCTGAATGACACTAACTATGATGAGGTACATCATTCTGAGAGTCATCTTGACTTGATGCACAAGATGTGATTGCATGCAAATATCTAACTTAAAGGAACACGCTGACTTTTTGGGACTGCTAGCAAATCACTCCGCAGAAGTAGCAGTCCTTCGCCTTCTAAGAATTTAGTCCCCAGTGTGTATACGTTTATAAGATGGCTGTGTCTCATGTGACTTTGTGATTTGTACACGATGTAACTATACACATCACAACATGTAAATTGGAAAATGTTGGCGTTATTTTGTCACATATTGAGCAATAGGCTAGTTGGAGCTGTTTACCTCCAGTCTTTGTGCTAAGCTAGGCTAGCGGTGGGTGCGTCAGACAGAGCTATGGGATGCACGGAGATGAGAATGGTATGCATGGACTTATCTAACTCTGGGGGATACGGTGAATAAGCCAAAGTCCCAAAAAGTTGGAGTGTTCCTTTTAATATACATAATTGTTTGTTTGTTAGTGGCTTTGTAAGATATAAAATAAATGTGTTCTTGTGAATTCTGTAGTTCAATGGCTATGCAGGCAGTCTGTTCTCCAGTGGGCCGTATGAGAAAGACGATGAGGAGGCAGATGCCATCTACGCTGCATTGGATAAACGAATGGATGAGAGACGCAAAGAAAGAAGGTGAGTGTGGACTTTCTCCTTTCATCAACACTTGTTTGTTTTTGTGTAGCATCTCCTGGCTCATTTTATTGATGTATCTTCAGGGAGCTGCGGGAGAAAGAGGAGATCGAGAAATACCGTATGGAGCGGCCCAAGATTCAGCAACAGTTCTCAGATCTGAAGGTTTGTGTGGGACTTGGTGGATATTGACCTGCTGAATTGATTTGTTTATTCCCCTGTTTGCCTGCCTGTTTTAACCTACAAATAATCTTTAAAGTGCCCCTATTATGCTTTTTTTGGACATTATCTTTCATGCAGTGTTCAATATAGCTGTTTGTGAATGCAGAACTTTTACAAAGTTATAAAGTTATTGTCCTCTAAAAGAAAGAATCGTTTCAATCACAACAGACTGGGCCATCTAACCAATCAGATGAGAGTAGACCAATCACAACAGACTGGGCCATCTAACCAATCAGATAAGAGTAGACCAATCACAACAGACTGGGCCATCTAACCAATCAGATGAGAGTAGACCAATCACAACAGACTGGGCCATCTAACCAATCAGATAAGAGTAGACCAATCACAACAGACTGGGCCATCTAACCAATCAGATGAGAGTAGAACAATCACAACAGACTGGGCCTTCTAACCAATCAGAGCAGAGTAGACCAATCACAACAGACTGGGCCTTCTAACCAATCAGAGCAGAGTAGACCAATCACAACAGACTGGACTATCTAACCAATCAGAGCAGAGTAGACCAATCACAACAGACTGGACTATCTAACCAATCAGAGCAGAGTAGACCAATCACAACAGACTGGGCCATCTGACCAATCGGTGCAGAGTAGACCAATCACAACAGACTGGGCCATCTGACCAATCGGTGCAGAGTAGACCAATCACAACAGACTGGACCATCTAACCAATCAGATAAGAGTAGACCAATCACAACAGACTGGGCCATCTAACCAATCAGATGAGAGTAGACCAATCACAACAGACTGGGCCATCTAACCAATCAGATGAGAGTAGACCAATCACAACAGACTGGGCCATCTAACCAATCAGATGAGAGTAGACCAATCACAACAGACTGGGCCATCTAACCAATCAGATAAGAGTAGACCAATCACAACAGACTGGGCCATCTAACCAATCAGATGAGAGTAACCAATCAGATGAGAGTAGACCAATCACAACAGACTGGGCCATCTAACCAATCAGATAAGAGTAGACCAATCACAACAGACTGGGCCATCTAACCAATCAGATGAGAGTAGACCAATCACAACAGACTGGGCCTTCTAACCAATCAGAGCAGAGTAGACCAATCACAACAGACTGGGCCTTCTAACCAATCAGAGCAGAGTAGACCAATCACAACAGACTGGACTATCTAACCAATCAGAGCAGAGTAGACCAATCACAACAGACTGGACTATCTAACCAATCAGAGCAGAGTAGACCAATCACAACAGACTGGGCCATCTGACCAATCGGTGCAGAGTAGACCAATCACAACAGACTGGGCCATCTGACCAATCGGTGCAGAGTAGACCAATCACAACAGACTGGACCATCTAACCAATCAGATGAGAGTAGACCAATCACAACAGACTGGACTATCTAACCAATCAGAGCAGAGTAGACCAATCACAGCAGTCTGGTTCATGAATTTGGTGTCTTTTTTTTTTTTTAAAGAAAATACTTTTATTTAGCAATGAAGCATTAAATCGATCAAAAGACATTTGAACTGTTACAAAAGATTTCTATTTTTAAAATATTCTGTTCTTCTGAACTTTCTGTTCATCAAAGAATCCTAAGAATCAAAGAAAAATATATTACTGTGGCAGGCAGGGCGGGTCAGAGCGGTGTGAGACCAGTCTCGGCTCTCTCATGGAGGGGTGATGGAAGCATAAAAGGAGAAGCAACGAGAGAGGACCAGGCCTTGTGTGTTGTTTATGTTTTACTTTGTGTGTGTGTGTGTGCACGGCAGCCATCCGTAATCTTTATTTTAAGTTTAAAGTCTTTAAACATTCGTCGCTTCCCGCCTCCTTTTTCCCATATCAACATACTCCGTTACAATTACATTAGAAAACTGTTATTTTAACAAATTTTTTTTTTTTTACTGTATTTTTGATCACATAAAAGCAACCTTGCCGAGAAGACACTTGTCGTCTTGAAAATCTTGTAAAAAATTTCAACTAGAACTCTGTTGCATTATCCGTGCCTTCCAGAGGAAGCTGGCTGAGGTCACAGAGGATGAATGGTTGAGTATTCCTGAGGTGGGTGATGCCAGGAACAAACGTCAGAGGAATCCCCGCTACGAGAAGCTCACGCCTGTGCCGGACAGCTTCTTTGCCAAGCACCTCCAGACTGGAGATAACCACACCTCTGTTGACCCACTGCAAGGGGTGAGTAACGTTCCGTTACCTGTCCCCTAGTCTTTAAGGAAAATGTGCGGAGTAAACAGGAGACAGACTTATTGCATGTTGCCACGATGTGCACTATGCAAATTTGTTATGGATGGGAAAGCGAAATGGCCTCACTCTGTAATGCATATATGAATATAACCAGGGCACAATCTATGTGGGATACAGTATCCAATGCGTTTGACTATTTCAATGCAAAATGCGAAACAAAAATGCAATTTCTAATTGAGATGCTTCCTTTTTCAGCAATTTGGTGGGCTAAACACACCCTTCCCAGGGGGCTTGAACACACCCTTCCCAGGAGGCATGACACCCGGTGCTGGAGAGCTGGACATGAGGAAGATCGGACAGGCCAGGAACACACTGATGGACATGAGGCTCAGTCAGGTGCAACACCATAGCATTTTAATTCTATAGTTAAAGGGATAGTTCACCCAAAAATAAAAATTGTGTTTTAAAAGTTCACTTTTTTTGTGAACTGTCCCTGTAATTAGTTTAAAGAAAGCCAAATGTTTATTCAGGGATGTTTACATGCACCCTCATATTGCGAATATTGCGATTTAAACGACCTCATATAAACACAATACTTAGATCAAATTCATGCAGTTAAGCTCATAATCATAGCAACCTTAATCGTAGTAAACTTGCTTGTGACATACACAAATAACTTGACACATTCCTGCAGCACATGCACAGATTCATAAACATGGCTGTAAAGAAGGCAGCGCATTGTTGTGTGATATGAATACACTGCAGTGCATTAATGGTCGAAAACACCAAAATCAAGACATTTTTAGGTCTGGATACCAAAGAGAACTTATCCATGTGACCAGAGTTCAGCATTTATTGTTAACAGGAAAATAATGCAACAGAATTTGATTCGGCTGTACAGCCGCTCTGGTGAAACGGTGATGTTATCCAGCTAATTTCAAGTATCATATAGTGTCAATGCGGGTAGATCGGTAATATAGTTGAAATGTAGGTGTCCCCAACTGAACAAGCCAAAGGTGATGGTGGTAAGGAACCAAAACTCCTTCAGGGCCAGAATGGAGAAAAAAAACCTTGGGAGAAACCAGGCTCAGTCGGGGTGCCAGTTCTCCTCTGGCCGACGAACAAACAGTGTATGATTATAATTCTGGCGACATTGCAGGTTTTAAGTCATATTAGGTAAATAGATATTCATAAGATTGTTTGAAAGATTGGAGTCGTCAGACCGGAGACGGGTTTAATGAGGATGTTGTGTCGATGCGGCATTTACGGGGGGAGTTTATTTGACACGCTCTCTGCAGACATTTCAGGGATGCGTTGGTCATGTCCAGGCGCAGGTCCACCATCTGATCTGGATACGGCCCGGATCCGGCTGACTGCAGTAAACCTCGGGATAAACAGAGAGACTCACATTAGTGTAGATGCCATTCTTCTTATGATGTAACGAGTACATCAGGTGTTATGGGAAGTGTTCCCGGTTCCGGCTGATCTAGTTAATGCAGCCTAACAATCATTTACTGATTTGAATAATATAGATTGATAATGTTTTATGTGTGTGCCATAGTATCCAAGAGCTTTCTGACCCCTCCATTGACAGCAATTTAATGAACACTTTCAAGGCCCAGAAAGGAGTAAAGAGATCGTTAGTCCATGTGTGGAGTGGTTCAATCTTAATGTTATAAAGTGACAAGAATACTACTTGTGCGCTAAAAAATGAAGAAAAATAATGACTTTCACATAGAAAAGAAGAAATTGTTGAATAAAGTCGTTATTTTTGTTTGTTTTTTTTTGTGCACACAATGTATTCTTGTCATTAAATTTAAGGTTGAACCACTGGAGTCACATGGACTATTTTAACAATGTCTTTACTCCTTTCTGGGCCTTGAAAGTTTTATTAAATTGTTGTCTATGGAGGGGTCAGAGAGCTCAGATTTCATCAAAAATATCCTAATTTGTGTTCTGAAGATGAATGAAGGTCTTGCAGGTTTGAAACCACATGAGGGTGAGGAATTCATGAAGAATTTTAATTTTTGGGTGAACTAACCCTTTAAGTCCTCACGGTTACACTTTATTTTAAGGTGTCTGGTGTATTAACTACATGTACTTAGTATACAGTTAGGATCAGGGTTTGGTTTAGGGTTAGTTGAATGTAATTTTGCATAATTTATAGTTATTACTATAGTAACTGCATGTAACGAGTAACAAAGACACTGTAAAATAAAGTGTTACCATCCTTACTCTGATTATTGTAAATGATCGCTTTATTGGTGAACATGTAAACATAGTCAGTGTCTTTGTGTCTCCAGGTGTCTGACTCCGTGAGCGGGCAGACTGTTGTTGATCCTAAAGGCTATCTCACCGATCTCAACTCCATGATCCCCACACACGGAGGAGACATCAGGTACTGAGTGTTTTACATCTGACCCTCATGCGCTTCATATCTGGGCTTTTTGTATTGCATTTGCTAAATGTCATTCTGTGTGTGTGCAGTGATATTAAGAAGGCACGTCTCCTCTTGAAGTCAGTGAGAGAAACAAACCCCCACCACCCCCCCGCCTGGATCGCGTCTGCCCGTCTGGAAGAGGTGACTGGGAAGCTGCAGGTGGCCAGAAACCTGATCATGAAAGGCACTGAGATGTGTCCGAAGGTGAGAGACAAAAATGGTTGTGTGTGATTAAATTAAGGCCTCAATATACTCAAGGCTGTTCTTTTTCGTTCTTTGCTTAGAGGGGGGGGTTAAAAGATCTTGGAAAAACCTTTGCAGCAATATACTTTTAGCTAACATCCTGATGCTGAGAACATTTAGATGACAGTGCTCCAGGCTGTGACGACATTTTGCGTCCTTTTTTTCCAGCTGGTGCGACTAAAGGGATTTAAATCCAAGGTGAATGCTGGTGGTGGACTGAATGTAGTAACACTACATGGTATTGTGGCAGAAATAGTTGCTTTTTTCTTGTTCTTTTTTTTTTTTTTTATAAACACCCTTTAAGTATGTATATGGACAAAAAAAAAAGCATTTCTCAAAATCTTAATGTGTAATAGAGATAGAAAGCCATACAGATTTAGAACGACATCAGGTTGAATAAATGATGACCAAATTTTCATATTTGGTTAAAGTTAAACTATCCTTTTAATGTAAAACAGAATAGCTTGACCCTGTATGTCCTGTAGGGGGCAGTGTGTGTGCATGAACCATTGAAGTTTTATGGCTTTAGGAATGTTGCCAGTGTTGACAGGTTGCTATAGCAATACATTTCGCCTGCAAAATCCCACTTCCCAAAATGTTAAGTATGGTTCAAGAACAACATAAAAATGTCATGGTGAATGTATTAGGCCTTGTTTATGTAAGCTGTGCCTTCAATTTGTCTACTAGTGCTGACTTTGGACTCAGAGAGAAAGGACTGGAAATGAAAACGCACACCGTGCGGAAACGGTGTCAGGCCTTTTGCTCTCATTTAAGTGTTATGAAATTCCTGCAGGCTCATTAATCAAAGTTAATAGTTCAGCTCTACCTTTCAGCAGAAGAACAGTGACACACACTGTGTCTCAAAGCCTAGAGAGCTGCCCACTTTGACAGGATGTCTGGGCACGATCAGTACGTTCAGTCGTCAAACACGCCTGCGATGAACAAACATGCTGTTTTGGCAAACTGATTCAATCATTGAATGATTATATAAATCGATGTGCATTCATTTTGTTTTTTAACAATTCTCCATCCCATCCTCATTTACTCCTTATGTCCATGTGAACCATTTACAAGTTTGTTCTTTCATTTCTCTTAATGGGATGGTTCACCCAAAAATTAAAATCATCATCACTTGTTCACCCTCATGTTGTTCCAAACCTGTTTCTTTCTTCTGCTAAACAAAAAAGATATTTTCAAGAATATGAGTAACCAAACAGTCGATGGACCCCCTTGACTTCCATAGTATTTCTTTTTTTTTTTTTTTTTTTTTTGGCTACCATCAACTGTTTGATTACCAACATTCTTTAAAATAACTTATTTTGTGTTCAATAGAAGAAAGAATTCATACACAAAAAGATATTTTGAAGAATATGGGTAATCAAGCAATTTTGGTTCCAATTGACTTCCATTGAATGGTAAATATAATGCAAGTCAATGGGAACTGAAACTGTTTGGTTACCAACATTCTTCAAAATATCATCTTTTGTGTTCAGCAGAAGAAAGGATAGGGGCATGAGGGTAAGTAAATGACACTTCATTTTTGGGTGGACTATCCCTGTAAATTGGAACGAATGTATACTAAATACAACAACAAAATGGTTTAATTTAGCCAAAATATTCTATGAAACTTCATGAACAACCATCTCTAGGGAGCATTTCTGAAACTAAAAGAATTTTTTTTTTGGCTCCCTTGTCTTTTTTTTTTTTTTTTTCCTCTTTCCTGGAGCCCTGCTGAGGATGTTATTTGTTCTGAGATTTTGTGTCTGTCATTAACTCTTTCCCCATCAGCTTTTTTATTAATTTTTTTTTAAGTTGCCAACCACTGCCAGCATTTGATCATTTTCACAAAACCTTCATGGTCCAACAAAATATTTTGTTGTATGATTGTCTGAACATACAATATATCAAAATAAACAGGCCCTCTGCTTTTAAATGATAATAAAATGATTATATTTTAGCTTCATGCATTATGAAGCATGAAAAATCGCATTTATATTAAAGGCTTCATCTGGATCGGGTTCAGAATGATGATCAAGTCCATCAACACGCCCAAAGCTTCACAGTCCTATTTCATTCAGTAACATTAGGCAGTTTTGATTTATACACTGTTTAATGTTGGATGATTGCGCTATATTACATGTGCATAAGCAATGATTCTATTGCTTGTTTCTGCTTCTTTTTCTTTGATCAGGAGATTCTGAACTCTTTAGAAGACGTCATTGCGCCCCCTACCGTATAACAGTGAAAACATGGATTGCTTGAAAATTCTGTCAATAACAAGAAAGAGTTAATCTAGAGTGCTTTTGTGTGTGTATTATATTCATAGAGTGAGGATGTTTGGCTAGAAGCCGCCCGGCTGCAGCCAGGAGACACGGCAAAGGCAGTGGTTGCCCAGGCGGTGCGTCACCTCCCTCAGTCTGTGCGCATCTATATCAGAGCTGCTGAGCTGGAGACCGACATCAGGGCCAAGAAACGAGTTCTCAGGAAAGGTCAGTGACTCTCTTTGTCTGTCTCTCTTCTATTTGTCTTCAGTTTTCACAGTCACCTGCTTTTTTTTCTGCCTGCATACCTGTGTGACAGAGACAGATGAATTGTTAGTTATGTATGAAAGCTCTATCAGTCTCAGCTTGTTATCTCCCACTTATAAAAAGAGATCTCTCTAAACAGGCTGGCAGTTCTACTTCATCACTGTCACTTAAGTGATTATAATGTTAACTATAAAGTAATGTTCTTTGAGTGAAATAATTGGTGTCATTTAAAAATCCAATGCACTGTCATTTTAGTACCAGTTTGATGATTATTCATGAGGTGTTTGCAAAGTAATAGATTTTGCGTTTTCTGCAGAAAATTTAGGTTTTCCTTGCCCATGCAGAAGTAACCACCACAATGCCAGAGTGTTTATACTTTTCCATAAACGCCACCTACTGTCAGAGAGTGAATTTGCATTTTCATACCCCTGCAGAACCTCATGACTGTGTCAAGGACTCAAGGTCAATAAGTCTTTTAAAATATTAAATAATTTGGTCCTTGAAATGAACATTTTCAGGTAGGTACAGAAACTGTAATCAAATGTAAAATAACACTGCACTTTATTGATAAAATACAGGCTATACATTATAAATATAGTTAAGTTATTATGTCTAGAACAGCAAGTGAATTTTCTCATCTTTTGTTGTTTGATTAACGTTATCATAGAGATGGCATCAAGAAAGTCAACGACATAACCGACTGTGTTTATGAGAGTATTTTGACATTTTTGTGTATTTGTCCATTCGCGTGCTGTGCAAAAAGACGAGGAAAAACTCTAATTTTTGCACTTCATTCACTGAGAAGCCGTTCAATGCACGCACGCGCGTGTGTGTGCAGCACCGAAAACGGCACGCGCGTGTTTTTTGCGCTCAAATGGTTAAAAATCACAAAATGCGCACACAGTAACCGGTTCTCGATACCCATCCCTAATCTTAAGTCGCATGGGTATATTTGTGGCAATAGCCAACAATACATTGTATGGGTTAATTTCTTTTATGCCAAAAATCATTAGGATATTAAGTTAAGATCCTGTTAAATGAAGATATTTTGAAAATGACACGTAAATATATCTATTTAAAAATGTAGTAATATGCATTGCTAAGGACTTCATTTGGACAACTTTAAAGGCGATTTTCTCTATTTCGAATTTTTTTTTTTTTTTTTTGCACCCTCAGATATAGCTGAATAGCTGTATCTCGGCCAAATATTGTCCTATCCTAACATACCATACATCAATAGAAAGCTTTTTTTCAGCTTTCATATGATGTATAAATCTCAATTTATGAATGGTTTTGTGGTCCAGGGTCACACATGTCCATCTTTAATGTTATTGTTATCGGCCTGATAAGAAAATTAGGCCGATATATTATAGCCGATAAGTAATGAATTATTTCCTTCAGCTTAGACACTTTAGATGCACATTGTTCGCCATGATGGTTTTGAATTGCTTGAAATATGGATTGAATTGGAATCACTTCAAAAAGGCTACATAAAATTATACATAATTTTAATTGTGTGCTTGGTACATGGCTTTAAATGGTGAGACTTGGTTTTGTAAGTTATCGGCTTTCAAATATAAAGAGTTATCGGTATCGGCCAAAATTTTCATATCTGTGCATCCCTAATACTTAGGGTTGAGAGATTGTTCCAAAAAACCTTAGCACCAGCTGCACTTTTGGTTTAAACCCATGTCTACATACTGTCTTTTTTTCCAAAATCTGGATGTCTCCACAGCTCTGGAGAATGTGTCGAAGTCAGTGCGTTTGTGGAAGACAGCTGTTGAGCTGGAGGAGCCAGAGGATGCCAGGATCATGTTGAGCAGAGCAGTCGAGTGCTGTCCTACCAGTGTTGAGGTACACACACACACACACACACACACACACACACACACATTCTTGTACATCTATCTTTGTGAGGACGTTCATTGACGCAATGCAATCTCTAGCTCCTTACCCTAACCCTACCCATGTCAACTAAGTGCCTAACCTGAACCCTTACCCTAAACCCTTTACCCAGTTATAACCTTATCACTAAAACCAAGCCGTCACCCTCAAACAGGCCTTTAAAAGTGTCTCAGAAGGTGAGGATCTCGCTTTACTCTTTGTCCTCACTCCAGTGGTCTGATGTAGTTGCAAACATGCGCGTGCACACACAGGCGTAATCAGCCGAAACCCATAAACCTTTGTTAGAGCAATCTGATTTATGGCCCAAAAAGTGTTGTCCTTGTCTCCCATAGCTCTGGCTGGCTCTGGCCCGATTAGAAACCTATGAGAATGCCCGTCGTGTTCTAAACAAGGCCCGTGAGAACATTCCCACTGACCGGCATATCTGGATCACTGCTGCCAAGCTGGAGGAGGCCAACGGCAACACACAGATGGTGGAGAAGATCATTGACAGAGCCATCACATCTCTGAGAGCCAACGGCGTGGAGATAAACCGCGAGCAATGGATTCAGGTCTGACGCGCTAGATTTCACGTTTAAGAGGTTGTCAGGCTTTACTAACTATTTGTCATGTATGTATGGTGTGTGTGTGTGTGTGTGTGTGTGTGTGTGTGTGTGTATATGTATGTATATATATATATATATATATATATATATATATATATATATATATATATATATATATATATATATATATATATATATATTATATTTATTATTTATATTTATATTTATTTATTTATTTATTTTTTTTTTTAAATTAAAGATATTAGCTGAGGACTTTAAGTAAAAGAAGTGAAAAATGCAACAGACATTCTGATCTGGATGGACAGATGAAGCAGAGAAAATATTCAAATGTTTCCACATACAGGTGATATCAGGATGTGTTTATTTGAAACTGATGTCTGTTTTGTGTTCCTGTCTCAGGATGCAGAGGAGTGTGATAAGGCTGGCAGCGTGGCCACATGTCAGGCTGTGATCCGAGCTGTGATTGGGATTGGCATTGAAGAAGAGGACTGCAAACACACATGGATGGAGGACGCAGACAGTGTAAACATCCTCTCACCTTCACGCACCCACATTCTGTTTTCAACCAGCACCACATATTTGTTTATTACAGATGTTTCCCATCGTTTATGGTGTTATATTAGAAGATTCAGTGTTTTCAGCAGTAGTAGGGCTGAATTCCACAGATGGATGTTATTACTGTGATATCTGATGCGGATTGGCTGTTGTTTTTGCTGTAGTGTGTGTCTCATGGAGCTCTGGAGTGTGCTCGTGCTATCTACGCTCATGCACTCCAGGTCTTCCCCAGCAAGAAGAGCGTCTGGCTGAGGGCTGCTTACTTTGAGAAGAACCACGGTACACGGTGAGAAATACTCACTTCCTCTATAGTCCTAGCAGTCAAAGTCTCACTGACTTCAATCAGCATTCACTGGCTCTGTCCATGCATTCACAGGCAGTATATGGAGACAGGAAGGCATATTTGTGTCTAGACCGTTAGACTGTCATTTATGGAAGCCTTTATGAAACCAGTTTCCTTAAGGGGTGCCTTTTATACGTTCAAACAGTGCCAAAAGTGACAGTGCATTAGCGCTTGTCCGGGACAAGTGTTTTTTTTATTTATTTTTTATTTTTTGAAGGGGCAAGTGAGAAATCGCAACAAATGAGCGCAGCTCACACAAAGAAACTCAGTTAACGTACTGCTGTAAAAATTAATCATAACACACGATACAGTTAAGCAACATCACACGACCAAGAGTGCTGAATACATCACGATTGAAAATGTGACACTGATTTCATATGACAGTTCAATAAACAAGTAATTAACATTAAGTCGCTTATATTTTAGACGCAATATTGACTGTTTGGAACTCTTTTCGCTGCTGAAATAGAAAAAAAAAAACAGATCACAGCAGAACCATAACACATCTCACAGCAACACTTAAAGGGTTAGTTCACCCGAAAAGGACAATTCTGTCATTAATTCCTCACCCTCATGTCATTCCAAACCTATAAGACCTTTGTTCATCTTCGGCACACACATGAAGACATTTTTGATGAAATCCGAGAGCTCTCTGACCCCACATAGACAGCAACACAACGACTACCCAACAACGTCAATAGCGTAAGAGAGTGACAGGGAAGAGAAGATATTGTTGAATAGTCGTTATTTTTGTTTACTTTTTCGTGCGCAAAAAACATTCTCGTTGCTGCATAACATTTAAGTTTGAACCACTGGAGTCACGTGGACTATTTTAACAATGTCTTTACTACCTTTCTGGGCCTTAAAAGTGGTCATTGTGTTGCTGTCTATGGAGGGGTCAGAAAGCTTTTGGATTTCATCAAAAATATCTTCATTTGTGTTCTGAAGATGAACGAAGGTCTTGCCGGTTTGGAATGACATGAGGGTGAGAATTAATGACAGGATTTTCCTTTTTGGGTGAACTAACCCTTTAACAGTGTTTTCATTACTGAATGATTCAGCGTTTTGAACGAATTGGTTGAGTCAAAGATTCAATGACCCATTCATTAACAGCTGTGTCATTCCTGAACAAATCAGCCATTTGAATAAATGATTCAATGACTCACTCATTAAAGGAACACGTCAACTTTCTGGGACTTTAGCTTATTCACTCGTTCCCCCAGATACATACCATTTTTATCTCCGACAAAATGAATAGTTGAAAAAAATATTCTAGGTCGATATGTCTAGGAACTATTCTCTCATTCCTGCATAATAATCCAGGAGCTTTGCTGTCGTACCATGGGTGCAGTGGCGCAATGATATTATGCAGCGCCTGAAAATAGTTTAACTTCCGTCGAACCTGCTTGCACAGGGAGCGTGCTGGGGACTAGTTTGAGATGCGCTGCACCCATGGTACTGCAGCAAAGTTCCTTGCTTATTATGCAGGAATGAAAGTATAGTTCCTAGACATTGGTCTAGAAAATCGCAACTTTTAATTTTCTGTCAGTCTTAGTGCACAGTGTAACTATACACATCACAACATGTAAATAGGAAAATGTTGGTGTTATTTTATCACTTTTTGAGCAGAAGACTAGATGGAGCAGTTTACCTCCAGTCTTTGTGCTAAGCTAGGCTAGCGGTAGGTGCGTCAGACAGAGTTATGGCACGCACTGAGATAAAAATGGTATGTATGGACTTATCTAAGTCTGGGGTGAATGAGTTAAAGTCCCAAAAGGTCGGCGTGTTCCTTTAAGACTGTCACCTGCCGCCACCTACTGGTGGTTTAGATTCGTGTTTAAATGTATCATTTGTAAATTCAAAAAATATTTAAAACAACCTCATAACATTTATTTAATGCAGTTGTAATTTTTAAGTGTCAATTATTTACTTTGATTTGTAACAACCCTATAGCGTCTTATTATCCATCCATCCATCCATTATCTTATCCGGGGCCGGGTCGCGGGGGCAACAGTCTAAGCAGAGACGCCCAGACTTCCCTCTCCCTAGCCACTTCCTCCAGCTCTTCCGGGGGAACCCCGAGGCGTTCCCAGGCCAGCCGGGAGACATAATCCCTCCAGCATAGGTCTTCCCCGGGGCCTCCTCCCGGTGGGACATGCCCGGAACACCTCCCCGGGAAGGCGTCCAGGAGGCATCCAAAATAGATGCCTAAGCCACTTCAACTGGCTCCTCTCGATGTGGAGGAGCAACGGCTCTACTCTGAGCTCCTCCTGAGTAACTGAGCTTCTCACCCTATCTCTAAGGGAGCGCCCAGCAACCCTGCAGAGAAAGCTCATTTTGGCCGCCTGTATCCGGGATCTTGTCCTTTCGGTCATGACCCACAGCTCATGACCATAGGTGAGAGTAGGAACGTAGATTGACCGGTAAATCGAGAGCTTCGCCTTACAGCTCAGCTTCTTCTTCACCACGACAGACCGGTACATCAACCGCATTACTGCAGAGGCTGCACCGATCCATCTGTTAATCTCCCGTTCCATCCTTCCCTCACTCGTGAACAAGACCCCAAGATACCTGAACTCCTCCACCTGAGGCAGAAACTCTCCACCAACCTGAAGTGGGCAAGCCACCCTTTTCCGACTGAGAACCATGGCCTCGTATTTGGAGGTGCTGATTCTCATCCCGGCCGCTTCACACTCGGCTGCAAACCGCCCCAGTGCACGCTGAAGGTCCTGGTCTGAGGAGGCCAACATGACAACGTCATCCGCAAAAAGCAGCGACGAAATCATGTGGTTCCCAAACCGAACACCCTCCGGCCCTTGGCTGCGCCTAGAAATTCTGTCCATAAAAATTATGAACAGAACCTGACAAAGGGCAGCCATGCCGGAGTCCAACATGCCCCGGGAACAAGTCCGACTTGCTGCCGGCAATGCGGACCAAGCTCCTTCTCCGGTCGTACAGGGACCAAACAGCCCTAAGCAAGGGGCCCCGGACCCGTACTCCCAGAGCACCCTCCACAGGACGCCACGAGAGACAGTCGAATGCCTTCTCCAAATCCACAAAACACATGTGGATTGGTTGGGCAAACTCCCATGAACCCTCCAGCACCCTGGAAAGGGTATAGAGCTGGTCCAGTGTTCCACGACCGGGACGAAAACCACACTGTTTCTCCTGAATCCGAGGTTCCACTATCGGCCGAATTCTCCTTTCCAGTACCCTGGCATAGACTTTCCCGGGGAGGCTGAGAAGTGTGATTTCCCCCTGTAGTTGGAACACACTCTCCGGTCCCCCTCTTCTCTCCGGTCCCCGCGTCTTATTATTCTAATTTAATATATTGATCAAATTTAAGAATTTAAAATGAAAGATGAAGCATATATTTGAAGCTATTAGGGGAAAAAATGCCCTTTTATAAAGGTTAAAATATCCTAAATATGCAGATTTAAATATGTCAAAGCTGACTGAACACTAATGAGAATATTGCTTCAGAATTAATTATATTAACACACACTTTTTTTTTTTTTTGGGCCAACTAATTTAAACAAGTGAATGACCTATTTACTTGTCCAAAGGACAAGCACATGAAAAGGCTTAATGTTGAGCCCTGATTCATTTTATTACTGTAAATAATTAATTTGAATCTCTTTCTCTCAGAGAGTCGTTGGAGGCTCTGTTGCAGAGGGCCGTAGCTCACTGTCCTAAAGCTGAGGTGTTATGGCTAATGGGTGCTAAATCTAAATGGTTGGCTGGAGATGTTCCTGCTGCCAGAAGTATCCTTGCTTTGGCTTTCCAGGTAAGTGCCGCCCGCCCAAGCTCCATGACTGCTTTATTAGTGCCAAGCATTACTATTATTTTTGTATATTATTAAAACCACAGCATTGTGATCATGAAGCTACAGCACAACATGTACTATTTGTACAAAAGTAATTCACAAAATACTTGTAAAGAATAGTGGTGACTTGTCTTGACATCATATAAATAGATATGTTCAGGGTTCATACAAGATGTGCTTGATGTACTTGAATTAGATTTTTTTGACATTTAAGTTCTGGAAAACCCTTAAAAACAGCCATATTTATGAAGAGGTACTTGAAAAGTGCTTGAATTATTGAAAGACAATATTCAAAAATTATTAAAAATGTGTATATGTGAAATTAGGGTTTTGTTTTATCGATAAAATTATCTTTTCAGGCAAAATTAACACTGCACCCCATCTGATATAGATATAGAGCCATTTCGCATGGCTATTAGTGTGATATTGCTCATATAAATATCCAAGTATATGATACAGTTTTCATTCTTCAGGTCAATCATATATTCTTGGGTGGGGGTAGAGAGGGGGGTCAGTTTAAATAAGGAATATTCTTTGTCATAGTACCTTTTCAATGGTTAAAGTTAACAGTCGTTGTAAAATGTTTTTGATAGAATTCTCTCTCTTGTTTTGGGGGGAAATACAGTTAAAACAGCAATATTGTAAAAAATTATTACAATTTAAAAGAGCTGTATTCAATTTTAAAATATTTTGTACTGTAATTTATTCCTGTGATCAAAGCTGAATTTCCAGCATCATTACTCCAGTCTTCAGTGTCACATGATCCTTCAGAAATCATTCTAATATGATGGTCTGTGGGCCTAGTCATAACTGAAAGAACAACGAACCTGCAAGTACTGGGCACAAAACATCAAATTAAAGAAGCAGAAAAGCAACAAAAAACGTTAAAGCTAAACTGCGTATCAGTGCTCTGAGTGCACACTCATTTCCTGAATCTAATCGTTTCACTTTTACAGTATTGAAGTGTTCACTGGGATAATGGCCAGTAAAAACTCATCCCGCCTCTTTCTGTCACTCTCTTTGTGTTAGGCTAACCCCAACAGTGAAGAGATCTGGCTGGCTGCCGTGAAGCTGGAATCGGAGAATAACGAGTACGAGAGAGCGCGCAGGCTCCTGGCCAAGGCCCGTAGCAGCGCCCCCACTGCCAGGGTGAGCGGCCCAGTGTTCAATGTGTGAAATAAATGTAACTGCTGCTGTCTGGCTGGGGACACCCATCTGCCGGGAACATGCTGTTTCGGTTCTGCAAGTTGTTGTGATTTTCTCTTTTATTTAGATTTCAGAGAGATAAGCGATGAGATGTAGATGAAGGGTGAGTCACCCTGTAAAAGTGCTTGTGCAACAGGGTTTTGAATGTGACATTAGTGTGAAGGCGATGGCTAATGAAAAGTCATTCTTTGTTTTGCATATGAATTAAGCATATCATGGCATGACGGGTTGGTGTGTGAAAACTAGGCTAAATTTAAGTGAATCTGTGACATACACATGCACCTGTCAGCGGAGATGAGATTAAGCTGGAGGTTAAACTAATAAACCTGATGATGATAATCATAATAATATACCTTTTTAAAAACATCCATTGACAACTTGCATCATGTCAAGGGTTAATTTGAATCCTTGCAGAATGTGTGACTGATTTACATCTCAATTGCACAATCCATGTGAAGGTTTTTATATATATATATATATATGCTAGATTAAGGGTCTCACACAGTTTACCCACTGACTCATTTTACCCCACATTCTCATAAAATATCAAAAGCAGTTTGAGACTTGACTTGAACTTGCCAGATTAAGATTAAGTGTTGAGACGTGACTTCAACTTGGCCTTGAAAAGTGTGGAGAGAACATATCTGCGTGTCATTGAGTTTGACGTGAGACAGATGCGAAACAAGCAGCATGAAGCAAGTTCCATTTCCTGAGTGTTTATTACAGTGTTGTTGCTTTTGCACAGTATTGTTTTTATAAGATAACTGCACCGAAATGTGGCCAGGGATTATGTCAAATGAGGTCTTTAAGCAGATAAGCACCTCACAGCAGATGTGCTTGCTCTTTGCCATATTAAGTACTGTGGGATTTTTTGGAGAAAATTGTGCAGAGGATAGAAGGTGCTAGAATAGCCTCCTGTCTGGGCTTGTTAACTTCTGGCTCCAAGAAAGAGTGTCAGCATCTACAAATATCAGAGGATCAAATGTACCTCAAGCACTTGGCAAGATTCCTCATAAGTGCTAATGTTATCAAAAAAAAAAAAAACAAACCACAATTTATGTTTTCCTATACCTATGGAAACTAGCCGTGTGAGCTTCATACGAGAAAGGCATCATGAAAATCTCCCTGGATGTTCTTTTTATGCATTTCACGCACCCTCAAAACTCTTGTTCAAAATGACACCTACATTAGAGACACTTTAAAGGCTGTTAAGAGCATTATACGAGTTGTCATAACTGTTTTCTGTGTTATTTGTAGGTGTTTATGAAGTCGGTTAAGCTGGAGTGGGTGCTGGGTAATATTGAAGCGGCACAGGAGTTGTGTACAGAGGCCCTAAAGCACTATGAGGATTTCCCAAAACTTTGGATGATGAGAGGACAGATCGAGGAACAGTCGGAGAGCATTGACAAAGCACGAGAGGCCTACAACCAGGGAGTACGTTTTGGGGCTCTAGAGGAGATGCCTTATCATAATTTCACCTTTTAGAGTGAATGTTTTGAGAGTAATGCAAAACCCAAGTTTTAATATTAGGAACAAACTTGGATTTTTTTTTCAGTGAAAAATGTGTGAAAAGTAACGTCATAATTTGTTCTTCTAATGTGGCCATTCAGCTGAAGAAGTGTCCTCATTCCATGTCATTATGGCTCCTTCTGTCTCGGCTGGAAGAGAAAGTTGGGCAGCTCACGCGTGCCCGAGCCATCTTGGAGAAAGCTCGTCTCAAGAATCCACAAAGTCCTGAGCTTTGGTAAGAAACCATGCCACATCTTCTTCAGTAAAAAGCCATTATCGAAATGTAAAGGAATAATTCTACTTTTAATTTGTTACTGACTAAATTCAAATCAGGTAGCAAAATTATAAATTCTACTATGGCAGGGCTCCGAACTGCGACTAAATGGTCGCATTTTGCAACCTTTTTTCCCGCTGGTGCGACTACATTTTGTTAGAGGTTGCACTGGTGCAACCACCACAGTGCTCAACTGATAAGAGCTACTCGTTTTTGAGCTGTGCTGCACGGACCGTTTTTCAGCTCGGAGCAATAATAGACAGTGCAGCGCAAGCTCATACATGGGCCGATCTTGAGCACGCGACACTTTACTACACGGCGCTGGGAGATCCAGTGAGAGAGCGTTTGAATTCACCACAGAATTAATAACATCGCTACTGTGAGTAGGGGTGGCATGGTACATGAAAAAACATCCAAACCGTTCGGTTCGCTTGTCTCGGTTCGGAGCGTGTGCGTCGCTCGGTTTGACGCATACGCAATGTAGCCTTGTGCCCGTATGTTACCTCAGACAGTGGGTGTCCTTTTCGCATGAAATAAGAGGTGTGTGTGGACCTACAGTAAAAGTGGAGTGCTGCAGGTCACGCCACGTGCAGAAATGGCAAGTGGGAGAGATAAGGAAAGCGTCGTAATTTGTAAAACTAAAAGTTCAAAGGTGTAGGCACTTTTATTTTAAAAAGACATGAAATTACCACTATAACCAGTAGGTGGTGGCATAGGAACACTTATTTGACTTAATAGGCACAAAATACAAGCACTGAATAATTAATTTTAGACTACTGCCACCTGCTGGCATGGAGTTATTTCCTTACCAAGCGGCAACCTCCCCCAGTTTCTCTTGAAGCCAATACGGAAGTGACTTAAACTGCAATTCAGCGACTGGCCACTAGATACAGGCTCCAGAAGGGAGCAGAATCTCATTGAGCCCCATGTTAAAATGCCCAACTTTACAGCAGAACAAAAACAACCTGGTACAAATTGTGGTTTTGGTCTATACGACTAATTTTGCCCTTCATGACAACTGTGAGGGGGGTGAATTTTTTACATTATATAAAGCCTTGAAGTTCTGCATAATTACACACAGACTTGAAACGTAAGCACTAAATGATTCATTTAGTCTACTGCCACCTGCTGGTATGGAGGGATATTTCTGCTTGGGCTGGCGCGAAACGTAACTACATTGAGTTATTTCTGCTCAGGCAGGTGCAAGATTTAATCGCTGAAAGATGAATTTAGACTACTGCCACCTGCTGGTATGGAGTTATTTCTGCTTAGGCAGGCGCAAATCGTAATCGCTGAATGATTCATTTAGACTACTGCCACCTGCTGTTATTTCCTCTCACGCAGAATAGAAACGTAAGCAGTAAATGACAAATTTAGACTACTGCCACCTACTGGTATGGAGGTATAACGCTTAGGTGGGCACAAAATGTAAACACATTTTGTAGGCGCACATAGGCAGGCGCAAGACGTAAGCATTGAAAGACTAATTTAGACTACAAATTAGTCGCAAAACAAAAGTGCTAAATGACAGATTTAGACTATTGCCACATGCTGGTATGGAGAGTTATTTCCTCTCTCACTGGTGCAACACATAAGGGTTAGTTGAACATTGACTAGTCTTTGCAATGTGTTCTCAAACAACGTTTGGTTCAGATGCAAGTTAACACCACAGTCTTTCATTGGTGTATCTGGGCCTTAATTTTACGTGCATCCAGTCACAGAACCTATTTAGCAATGCCTTTTCCGTAGCAGTATTTGTCAGTTTATCAGCTGTCTAGAAACTAATTACGAATACCTGCCTTTTAGTTTTCAAACTTATTAGGTGAATATCACATTACCTAATTGATATAAGCTAAGCCCTCATCACAGTACCATGTGAGACATGAACTTGGATCCAGTTGTTTCATTTAAATTTCTTAATCGTTTTTATGACTTCCCAAAATAATAGTTGATAATCTCAATTTTCTAGGCTGGAGTCTGTCCGACTTGAATACAGAGCGGGATTGAAAAACATCGCCAACACACTCATGGCCAAAGCCCTTCAGGAGTGTCCTAACTCTGGTAAGCCACCCCTTTCATCACCCCTAAACAGATTCATCAAGAGCCTCTGCACATCATCACACCTCAACACTCACTTCTTCCTGTTAGGTATCCTCTGGGCCGAAGCGGTGTTCTTGGAGGCCAGACCTCAGCGCAAGACCAAGAGTGTTGACGCTCTGAAAAAGTGTGAACATGATCCTCACGTACTTTTGGCTGTGGCAAAGTAAGACTTCTGACCAGACTGCCAAAAATTCTCCCAACCCTAAATTCCAGTTTACCCACCCACATTCCTCCTCAGTTTTTTTTTTTCTTTGATCTGCAAGAACAGGCTGACTTTTTCAGTTGCATTTACACTATATCTGTGTTTGTGTACTGGGCAGATTGTTCTGGAGCGAGAGAAAGATAACAAAGGCGCGAGAGTGGTTCCTACGGACAGTAAAGATTGAACCAGACTTGGGCGACACCTGGGGTTTCTTCTACAAGTTTGAGCTTCAGCATGGGACCGAAGTAAGCATTCAGTCACGTTATTACGCTAATGTGTTCCTCAGGACCTGTTTTATTCTCAGATCTTGCTTTTGTGATGCAGGGATTGTAAATGAACCAGGTTAGGCATAAGCACTTTTAAAGAAATTAGTTAATGCAAAAATTAAAAATTCTGTTGTTATTTACTCACCTGTTCCACACCTGTATAACTTTATTTCTTCTGTGGAACATAACGGAAGAAGTTGCTGTTTTCCAAGCAGTTGGACTGGTAAATCCAGGTCTTATGTGAAATCTCATCTCCTTACTCTGGTGTTGTTCTCTCCCTCAGGAGCAACAGCAGGAGGTAAAGAAACGTTGCGAGAACGCAGAACCGCGGCACGGCGAGCTGTGGTGCGCTGAATCCAAGCACATTCTTAACTGGCAGAAGAACATCGGTGAGATCCTGGTCCTCGTGGCTGCAAAGATCAAAAACACCTTCTAAACTGGGACTAATATCAGATTCACAAATCTGAGCATGTTTGCTTTAGCAAATATATGTTGTTTTTATAGAGTCTGGATTATTTTTTTTTTTTTTTTTAATTGTTATGATGGTCATTTTTCCACTTTTAGTGTGTTTGTCCCTCTGGAACAGTGATGATTCAGGGCTGTTTTCATTACACATGCTGTTATGTTCAGGGTGTTGAGTCCATTTTCTACGTTAATTGCCAGAACGATCTGATACGCTCTTATTCTGCTTCTCATGCGTATGTGTAAATGTGCTGCTTGATTATCAGAAAATAAATGAGGTCCGATCTGTTTCAGATATCAGTGCTTATGCGATAATTTCAGTGCTGTTGATTTTTGTATCAGAAAGATTTTTAGATATTTCAAAACAACCTAATTGTAACTTCTAGAGCTTTCAAGCTACAGCAACCAAACTTGGCACAGTCCTATAGTTTGCTCAGTTTGTGTGTGTGTGTGTGTGTGTGTGTGTGTGTGTGTGTGTGTGTGTGTGTGTGTGTGTGTGTGTGTATATGTATGTGTGTATATATATGTATATATATATATATATATATATATATATATATATATATATATATATATATGTATATATATATATATATATATATATATGTATATATATATATATGTATATGTATGTATAACTAACCAAAATATGTGCTTTTTAGAAGTGACGATTATGCTATAGCAATTTTAGGATGCCGAATCATGATTGGTTTTGTTTCTTGCATTTATTTTGCATACTGAATTGTTCATCTATTTAACGGCCTATAGATGTATTCACTGACTTATACCAATCAGGCATAACATTATGACCACTTACAGGTGAAGTGAATAACAGCTCTTGTGGGGTGTTCCTGGTCTGCAGTAGTCAGTATCAAAAGTGCTTCAAGGAAGGAACAGTGGTGAACCGGCGACAGGGTCATGGGGGCGGCCAAGGCTCATTGATGCACATGGGGAGCGAAGGCTGGCCCGTATGGTCCGATCAAACAGACGAGCTACTGTAGCTCAAATTGCTCAAGAAGTTAATGCTGGTTCTGATAGAAAGGTGTCAGAATACACAGAGCATCTCAGTTTGTTGTGTATGGGGCTGCAAAGCTGCAGACCACTCAGGGTGCCCATGATGACCCCTGTCCACCGCCGAAAGTAACAACAGTGGGCCTGTGATCATCAGAACTGGACCACGGAGCAATGGAAGAAGGTGGCCTGGTCTGAGGAATCACGTTTTCTTTTACATCACGTGAATGGCCGGGTGCGTGTGTGTTGCTCACCTGGGGAACACATGGCACCAGGATGCACTATGGGAAGAAGGCAAGCCGGCGGAGGCAGTGTGATGCTTTGGGCAATGTTCAGCTGGGAAACCTTGGGTCCTGCCATCCATGTGTACAACCTACCTAAACATTGTTGCAGACCATGTACACCCTTTCATGGAAACGGTATTCCCTGGTGGCTGTGGCCCCTCTTCCAGCAGGATAATGCGCCCCGTCACAAAGCAAAAATGGTTCAGGAATGGTTTGAGAAGCACAACGAGTTTGAGGTGTTGACTTGGCCTCCAAATTCCCCAGATTTCAATCCAATCGAGCATCAGTGAGATGTGCTGAACACACCAGTCCGATCAATGGAGGCCCCACCTCTCAACTTACAGGACTTAAATGATCTGCTGCTAACATCTTGGTGCCAGATACCACAGCATACCTTCAGGGGTCTAGTGGAGTCCATGCCTCCTGAGTCAGGGCTGTTTTGGCAGCAAAATGGGGACCGACGCAATATTAGGAATATAATGTTAAGCATGATTGTTTGTGTTTACTGTAAAATGAAAACGATGACTTTGAGCATCATAGCTGTAGCAATGCAGCTCTGATGTGAAATTTTGTTTGATCTATTGAGCTGATGATTATAGGAGTTATAAGAGTAAGGTTCAGAAACACTTGTCACAGAGCTGGACCTGAGTTGTGGACAATGTTCCCCTGAAGATGACCCTGCCTAAAACTTAAGCTTACGTAAAACGTTGTTAAAACTAGGGCTCCGAACTGCGACCTAAATGGTAGCATTTTGCAACCTTTTTTCCTGCTGGGGCCACTGAATTTGTTTAGAGGTCGCACTGGTGCGACCACCGCAGTGTCCAACTGATAAGAGCTGACATTTCTGTTACATATGAGAAACATTAAACAGCAAACGAAACGAAAGCGGAACGGAACCGCGCTGCACGGACCATTTCTCAGCTCGGAGCAATAATAGACAGCACAGCGCGAGCTCATACATGGGCCGATCTCGATCACGCGGCACTTTACTACACAGCGCTGGGAGATCCAGTGAGAGAGCGTTTGAATTCACCAAAGAATTAATAACATCGTTACTGTGAGATCTAGAGGAAAGCATTCGGCGCAGAAGTGTTATAAACCACATACACTCACCTAAAGGATTATTAGGAACACCTGCTCAATTTCTCATTAATGCAATTATCTAATCAACCAATCACATGGCAGTTGCTTCAATGCATTTAGGGGTGTGGTCCTGGTCAAGACAATCTCCTGAACTCCAAACTGAATGTCAGAATGGGAAAGAAAGGTGATTTAAGCAATTTTGAGTGTGACATGGTTGTTGGTGCCAGACAGGGCCGGTCTGAGTATTTCACAATCTGCTCAGTTACTGGGATTTTCACGCACAACCATTTCTAGGGTTTACAAAGAATGGTGTGAAAAGGGAAAAACATCCAGTATACGGCAGTCCTGTGGGCGAAAATGCCTTGTTGATGCTAGAGGTCAGAGGAGAATGGGCCGACTGATTCAAGCTGATAGAAGAGCAACTTTGACTGAAATAACCACTCGTTACAACCGAGGTATGCAGCAAAGCATTTGTGAAGCCACAACATGCACAACCTTGAGGCGGATGGGCTACAACAGTAGAAGACCCGACCCAGTACCACTCATCTCCATTACAAATAGGAAAAAGAGGCTACAATTTGCACAAGCTCACCAAAATTGGACAGTTGAAGACTGGAAAAATGTTGCCTGGTCTGATGAGTCTCGATTTCTGTTGAGACATTCAGATGGTAGAGTCAGAATTTGGTGTAAACAGAATGAGAACATGGATCCATCATGCCTTGTTACCACTGTGCAGGCTGGTGGTGGTGGTGTAATGGTGTGGGGGATGTTTTCTTGGCACACTTTAGGCCCCTTAGTGCCAATTGGGCATTGTTTAAATGCCACGGCCTACCTGAGCATTGTTTCTGACCATGTCCATCCCTTTATGACCACCATGTACCCATTCTCTGATGGCTACTTCCAGCAGGATAATGCACCATGTCACAAAGCTCTAATCATTTCAAATTGGTTTCTTGAACATGACAGTGAGTTCGCTGTACTAAAATGGCCCCCACAGTCACCAGATCTCAACCCAATAGAGCATCTTTGGGATGTGGTGGAACGGGAGCTTCGTGCCCTGGATGTGCATCCCACAAATCTCCATCAACTGCAAGATGCTATCCTATCAATATGGGCCAACATTTCTAAAGAATGCTTTCAGCACCTTGTTGAATCAATGCCACGTAGAATTAAGGCAGTTCTGAAGGTGAAAGGGGGTCAAACACAGTATTAGTATGGTGTTCCTAATAATCCTTTAGGTGAGTGTATATCAGATCAAACAAGCTGACATGGAGAGAAACATTCAGGGTTTCAGTCCACAAATCATAAACCTTCACCATTTATTTAATGTAGTAACAACCCATGGTATTGTGGAAGAAATAGTCTAATATTTTTTATTTTATTTTTTACATTACTCATCGCAGGGTTCTAACAACCTTTTGAGAGTGAAATTCAAGCACTTTTTCAAGTGTTTCACACTTTTCCCAGCACTTCAAAGCTCTAAATATTATCCAGTTTTAATATTATTTTTACTTATATATTTAAAAAGACATGAAATTACCACTATATAACCAGTAGGTGGTGGCATAAGAGCACTTATTAGACATTTCCACTCCTTAATAAATGGGAGAAAGTAGGAAGTCACAGTCTCATGAAAAACAAAAACCTTTCTTCAAATTGGGACTGAATTACACAGAAAACAAGTAAAGAGTGCTCCTTTTACTTCAGTATGATAGTAGAGAAGAACAACAGTACATCAAGTGTGGAATATTAAAATGTTCCTTATAAAAAAATTAGGTTTTTGCACATTAACACAGGTAAGAAGTACATTTTTTACTGCATATCAATTAAAGCTCAGTGCTTCACTGTTAAATTTCCAATAAACAAACATTATTAGTAACTGCACTTATTAACAAAACAATGCAAAACAATAGTAATTTTATGATTAACTTTATGATCAATTTTCCTCCAGCCACCATCTGTAGAACTTAGTGGCGCTGGTGCCTGCTCGCAAATCTTAATCTGGAGCCATACCTATTCTTTTTCTCCATTTATCTACTGGAATTTCCTTTAAGATAATCAAATCTATTTTAAAAACAAATGCAGGATGTGATGATTTTATAAGCTTGACACACATTACCTCATTGAACTACTCTGCACATTGAAACAATAAAAAGATCAAGGTTTTTGTCTGTCCAAAAAAAAGAGTCATTTCCTGATCACAGCCGGGTCCAGTGATAAATCAAACCCTTCAGTGCACCATTATACACTGATCTCCCTCCGAAACCGAAAGAAAGGAGCAAAGTTGATTGATCGCGGAAGTTTTCTCGGCTTGATCAGACTAGAGATCTGGTGAAACCCAAAGCGCGATGGCAGCAGCAGCCCGTGACGGCTGAGACACATGAGAGCCTCGCCACATTTCCTTCACCAATGCTGGAATGGACGCGGTTAAGCCTCATCAACGCGCCTCTCGCCAGAGCACCCACTCTTAGTAGACCAAAAACTCGTGTAGAAGGTTGATTTTTTTCTTTTTCTTTTCTCGGTCGGACCGTTGTTGAAGTTTTCTGTGAGAAACATGTAACAGGCGTTGGACGCCGCTGGACCATGTCCACATTTCCAAGCCCTGACTGGTGCGCGCAAGAGTCCCTCTTCATCCCATGGTCAATGGTAAGATCCCTGTGCATCACTGCGCACTACGACTGCATTATCTGCGTTCTGTTTCTAAGATCAAAGTTAGTTACTTTGCCTTACTATTACTAATCCTACTAACAGATCAGATTCTAAATTAACTCATTAATCCCAGAGTTAATACGCGAGCACGTGCAGTTAGATGACTCAGTTACACTGCATGCTTTTCTAAGTAAAATAAAAAGTGTAAAATGTTTTACTTTTCTATTATATAGGCGGAAAACGTCCAAAATTGCCCAATTCTTCAATGAGACCAAATAGAACGCTGAAAGGCAGTAGTGGAAAAAAAGAAGAAATTATGATATTCGTTTAAAAACTAGGCCTAAATGATTTAATGTAACTTTGAAATGGCTGATTATAATGTGAATAAAGTTTTATTTATTTTTTTATTCAGAATGTGACCCCACTGGTCACAAATGAGATCTCTGACAATCCTAAAAATACAACACTAATATAGTCTGTAAATATGATATGAATTAAATATAGTAGTTGCAGGCCTATGCATTATGACATGTTTTATGGGGCTTTGCCAAGCATTAGCTCTGGTCATTTGTCTTTATAGCACTTAATTTATACCATTTCATACTAAGTATACTGTAAATCCATTAACAGGCCTATTTACTGACATATCGCTTGAGGTTACGGATATAAATATTATAATTAAACTTTATTTGGAGTACTTATTTATTAATATTTCTTAATATTTAGCCTAAAATGTGTTTTAATATCACTATTAGTAAGGATAGTATGATATCTGTATAATATCAGTCTTTAAATGCAAGGTATAAAGTGTACCTAAAGTTTACTTGCAATAGTTCCACTTCAGCACGTCAAATATACTTAAGTATATATTTAGTTTGACCTCAGCACTATTTCTGCATAACTAAAGTGCATTCAGTACAAAATTAGTTGTTCCAATTTAGCAGACTTTACATATTCCAATTTAATGTACTAAAAATACAATTGCAGGGTATTTATATCAAGTGCATACATATGTAAATGTATTTCAAATACATTGGTATATTTATTTTCACTAGGGCCATGTAAAAATCAAGATTCTTTGCTATATGATTTGTTATTGACAGGTCTGTATAAAATGCATCTTTTTAAAACCTCCACACTTAAAGTTACCACAGTTACCAGATGAGTTGGTAAATAATAATAAGGAATCATTTTTGGATATATTTTCAAATCTAAGGATGTTATGCTGGTGCACAATTTTTTCTATCAATCTGAAATGATCAGATGCAGTAGGCTATTGATTATGGTCTTGTTTTCAGTGTGTGAACAGGCCTGCTGTCTGTGTGGCTGTAATGCTGCTGCTCGCGGTGGCCCACGGTAAACGCGCGTGTGATTATTCTGTGATCATCAGCACCTACAGGGCGGTCGTCCTGGTCGAGCTCCAAAACCTGGTAAGCGTCATGATGTCAGACTAACGGACTATGTGTGTAGCAAATCTAACTTTCTGTTCTTGTTTGATCTTTTAACAAATTATATAAACATTCTCATACCACAGGAAGATTTGTTATGAATAGGCTACATGGTCACTTGTTGCCCTCTTCTGGTTATCTGTAGAAGGTGAACTGATTGAATGTTGAGGTCTTTCCTCTTTCCTCAGAATCTGACTGGTCCGTTTGACATATCAAAAGAAAAGGACCACTGTCCTTCTGAGAAGGTACAGCCACCTGTACATAGCTACATGTATGTTTCCTTAATACAAAATTTTGTCTTTGATGTTTCTAGAGACAGTTGATATACTGAGCATTTTTCTTTTTGGTGGTGTCTTAATAATCTCGACGCTGTTTTGACGGTAGGTTCACCGCATCCTGCGAGATATCTATAATATGACCCAAATCTTCAAATGCTTGAGTGAAAGCAAGAGGCAGGAGCGGGACAGAGCTGACAGAGGGGGGGGCATGACAAAGGTGGTGGGACAAATGGCACAACTCATCCGAAAAAACTGCTGCAGACCCGAAAGCTTGGTATAGCATTTATTTGTCTGTTTACAAATCTAGAAAGTTGAAAGTTATGATCTAGAAAGTTATTTATTTATGTATTTATCAAAATAATGACTGACTGACTGACTGAAGGACGGACTGACTGATGGATGGACGGACTGACTGACTGACTGACTGACTGACTGACTGACTGACTGACTGACGGACGGACTGACTGACTGACTGATGGAGGACTGACGGACTGACTGATGGACGGAATGACTGACTGACTGACTGACTGACTGACTGACTAACTGACGGACTGACTGACTGATGGACGGAATGACTGACTGACTGACTGACTGACTGATGGACGGACTGACTGACTGACTGACTTACGGACTTACGGACTGACTGACGGACTGACTGACTGATGGACG
Organism: Paracanthobrama guichenoti; assembly: GCA_018749465.1. Taxonomy (NCBI): domain Eukaryota; kingdom Metazoa; phylum Chordata; class Actinopteri; order Cypriniformes; family Gobionidae; genus Paracanthobrama; species Paracanthobrama guichenoti. The sequence continues at coordinate 5,830,184 of CM031965.1, read as the reverse complement.
GACTGACTGACTGACTGATGGACGGACGGACTGACTGACTGACTGACTGACTGACGGACGGACTGACTGACTGATGGACGGAATGACTGACTGACTGACTGACTGACTGATGGACGGACTGACTGACTGACTGACTGACTGACTGACTTGCGGACTGACTGACTGACTGACTTACGGACTGACTGACTGACTGATGGACGGACTGACTGACTGACTGACTGACTGACTGACTTACGGACTGACTTGCGGACTGACTGACTGACTGACTTACGGACTGACTGACTGACTGATGGACGGACTGACTGACTGACTGACTGACTTACGGACTGACTGACTGACTGACTTACGGACGGACTGACTGACTGATGGACGGACTGACTGACTGATGGACGGAATGACTGACTGACTGACTGACTGATGGACGGACTGACTGACTGACTGACTGACTGACTGACTGACTGACTGACTGACTTGCGGACTGACTTGCGGACTGACTGACTGACTGACTGACGGACTGACTGACTGACTGATGGACGGACTGACTGACTGACTGACTGACTGACTGACTTACGGACTGACTTGCGGACTGACTGACTGACTGACTTACGGACCGACTGACTGACTGATGGACGGACTGACTGACTGACTGACTGACTGACTTACGGACTGACTGACTGACTGATGGACGGACTGACTGACTGACTGACTGACTGACTGACTTACGGACTGACTGACTGATGGACGGACTGACTGACTGACTTACGGACTGACTTGCGGACTGACTGACTGACTGACTTACGGACTGACTGACTGACTGATGGACGGACTGACTGACTGATGGACGGAATGACTGACTGACTGACTGACTGACTGATGGATGGACTGACTGACTGATGGACGGAATGACTGACTGACTGACTGACTGATGGACGGACTGACTGACTGATGGACGGACTGACTGACTGATGGACGGAATGACTGACTGACTGACTGATGGACGGACTGATGGACAGACTAACTGACGGACGGACAGATGGATGGACTGTGATGGATTGACGGACTGACGGATGGACGGCCGGACGGACGGAATGACTGACTGAGTGACAGACTGACTGACTGACTGACGGACTGACTGATTGACTCACTGATGGACTGACTGACGGATTGACGGATTGACGGACTGACGGACTGACGGATGGATGGATGGACGGATGGATGGATGGATGGACTGATTGATTGATTGATGAACGGATGGATGGATGGATGGATGGATGGATGGATGGATGGATGGATGGACGAATAGACTGATGATTGATTGATTGATTGATTTTGGCTTGAATAATCAAAATAAAGTTAATCTGAATAATAATAATCTGAAATAAAGAGAGGATTTAACATGATTTAGAAAAAAAATGTATTACTTTGCAGGCAAGCAGATGCCAAAAAGCATCTTGCAAGCCAGGGAAGAAGCGGAAAGGAAGACAGCAGTGGAGAATGAAAATGATGGGAAGGCTCATAAACTGCTGGCAGAGGCTGCTGAGTGTGGTGGCGTATTAAATCACAGCAAACACGGTTCAGCTCCACTCCACATTATTTAAAACAGTATGCACATTCATTTTCCCTTTAGCATTATTTATTCACTTTCAATTAAAAAAAAAAAAAAAAAAAAAAAAACACCAAGTGTTTTGTATAAAACTTCTTCAGTGAAATGGTAAACTGAGACTGTGTCAAGCTCATCATATGATTATCTTTCTTCTGGTTGTATACTGTATGTTTTATTTGACATCACTCTATATGGTTTATGCATAGCAAGTTTAAAAGCCATTCATGTTTAAACAGTTACATGCACATGTATATATGGACACTCACATCTGGTGCTGCAAATGAGCCAAAATTACAACTGTAATAATTTAACACTGCCTACGTTATTCATGTTCTCATGGGTCTAGCTAACACTATACAAAACACTCAAAATAAGCTGTCTCTGTAACTTATCTCATGTTATTTCAGTGGATTCATCTTTTAAAACATGTTGGGTAGAATTACTGTATTTGAAGTTTTATTGGAAAGTGTAATGTTTTAGAAACTGTCAGGCATTTCATCATATCAATACTGCCAATATTCCAGAAACCCATTATGGACATAATTTTGGTGCTGCTGATCTATTAGTCCTCTTTTTCTGTAAGTAGATTTAAAAATAAATAAATAAACACTTTTTAAAAAGACATTTTAAGCATTTGATTTTATTCACAGTCGTTTTTTTAAGAACCAAGGACTTTTATGTTACAGGGCTTTTATTTTAAAATCGACGGCGCGTGCTACCTGCACGTCAGCATTCGTTCATACGCATGCGCAGTGTTTGCACTTCCTATTGTCAGTTTGTAGTATTTATGCGTATCCATGTCGCTTGAAAATATAGTATTGTTTATCTCTGCCCACATCTCGTTACTTCATGCTTACTTTCCTTTTCTCCGCCGTTGTTTGCGCCACATACCTGTCTCCGAGCATCAGTCATGTTAAAGGCAGAGATTTTACTGAGCAGGAAATGTCTCATTACAGGTGAGATATGCTCAATTCATCATTAATTATTGATGTGTAATAAGTGGGTCAGATGATGGGGAAGCCGTATAGAGTTAATTCGCTGTTACAACTGCTGTAACAAGTATAAACCTATGTCCTTTATGGTCAGGAAGAGGTATTTGCTGTCAGTCAATCAGCTTTGCCATATGGTCATGAGTAAATACAGAAGAGTCAGCAGAAACTAGTCATAATGCCTTGAACTGCTTTGAGGAATATTGACATGCTGCTTATATGTGTTTGTTTTATTTGTCTTAACAGGGACAGAATAAAGTCAATGTTTTATCATGCTTACAACAGCTACTTAGAAAATGCATATCCTTATGATGAGTTGAGACCGCTGACGTGTGATGGACAGGACACATGGGGAAGGTATGGGCATATTTCTGTTCTTCAGTAAAAAAGGACAGAACACTGCCACAATGCTCTCAAACTGCATTTAATGAGACTTTGTCAGGTAGTCACAAATATTAAAACTTGTCCATACATGTGCTTATTTGTGGCCAGCAAACAAGACAGCAATATATCAGTAGTATATTCTCCAAAAAAGTAATTAAATAAACAGATTTAGCTCATATAGAAATCACAAAAAGGTGTTCTGTCAAAACCTAAATTATTTTGGAAATAAAGTATATATAAATATTAACACACACACACTTACGTGGCAGAGATTCATCAAGGTGCTGGAAAAATATTCCTCCGAGGTTTTGGTCCATATTGTCAAAGTCAGCTTTATTGTCAATTCTGCCATACGTACAGTACATACATACAGAGATAGCATCACACAGTTGCTGCAGATTTGCTGGCTGCTCATCCGTGACGTGAATCTCCCGTTCCAGCACATCCCAAAGCTGCTCTATTGGATTGAGATCTGGGGCCGTATTCAGAAAACATTTTATCTTAGCACTAAGAGTTGTCCTAAATAGCAGCAAAAGTTCTTAGCTAAGAATTTTCTCTTACAACATATTCACAAACTTTTACTAAGGAACAGAGAGAAATCTTAAAGGGATAGTTCACCCAAAAATGAAAATTACCCCATGATTTAATCACCCTCAAGCCATCCTAGGTGTATATGACTTTCTCTTCTTTCAGACTAATACAATTGGAGATATGATAATAAAATGTTTTGGCTAATACAAGCTTTATAATGCCAGTGAATGGCAGCCATCCAAAAGTGCATCCATCCATTATAAAAGTAAACCACACTTTAATAAAGGCTTTAATAAAGGCCTTCTGATGTGAATCAATGGGGTTTTGTAAGAAAAATATCCATAGTTAACACGTTATAAAAGTAAAATGTCTAGCTTCCGGCCGTCCGCCTTCCATACTCGCCTTAAGCAGAAAGTGTAACGCCTCTCGCAGTTCAAAGCATCTGACCTCATCGTCGCGCCAGTTGCGCTTTTTCCATAAGTTAAATACAGAAGGCGGTCTGGCGGAAGCTTTATAACGTGTTAAATATGGATATTTTTCTTACACATTCGCATCGCTTCACTTCAGAAGGCCGTGTGGATTACTTTTATAATAGATGGGTGCACTTTTTTTGGGGGGGGGCTTCAAATTTTCATTGATTATATACATTTAAATACTGAGCAATAATAATTAACTACATGTACTTACTATAGGGTCAGGGTTAGGATTAGTTTGGTTTAGGGTTAGTTGCATTTGATTAAGCACAATTTGTAGTAATTACTATAGTAAATGCATTCCACGTGTAACAAAGATGTTTTTACTCCAAGATCAGTTTAACTGATGTACTTCAAAATTAGATTTTTTTGTTGTCTTGTATTAATCTTAAATATTTTATACAGTTTTTTTTTGTTAATTGTATGACTTTTGTCATTCACTGTGTTCTTGCATGAAGATAGCCATGCTACTGACATTACACTAAATAATAAAATAAATTATGTTTCACAGAATTACAATGGACAGCAATTTTCTTTTTTTTTCTTTTTTTTTTTTTTTTTTTAACTTTGTCAGTGTAAAATTCTCACTTACATTCAATAATGGCTTTGGCCCAAAATGCTTCTGGGAAAGTTGGTGCAGTCTTTTCATTTTTTTTTTTTTCAGTGGTATTGAGCAAAAGCTTTTGTATGTAATATATCATCTTTCATAGTGTAATACATAGTTCTGATAATTATTCAGAAGTCATATTGTATCATTATAGCCTCTCTTATTTGTCCCTTTTTCCTTCAGTTTTTCCCTCACACTCATTGATGCTCTGGACACATTGCTGGTATGAAATTATATTCAACAAGATTCTTCCATGCCAACCAGTGGTTTTATTTAGTTCCAATGCAGATAATGTTTTTCTTTCCTGATCACAGGTATTGGGAAACCACACAGAGTTCCAGCGTGTGGCCACTCTGCTTCAGGACACGGTTGATTTTGACACGGATGTAAATGCATCTGTGTTTGAGACGAATATACGAGGTAAGGAATCCTATATACATATGTATATGTGTAATATATACACTCACCTAAAGGATTATTAGGAACACCTGTTAAATTTCTCATTAATGCAATTATCTAATCAACCAATCACATGGCAGTTGCTTCAATGCATTTAGGGGTGTGGTCCTGGTCAAGACAATCTCCTGAACTCCAAACTGAATGTCAGAATGGGAAAGAAAGGTGATTTTAAGCAATTTTGAGCGTGGCATGGTTGTTGGTGCCAGACGGGCCGGTCTGAGTATTTCACAATCTGCTCAGTTACTGGGATTTTCACGCACAACCATTTCTAGGGTTTACAAAGAATGGTGTGAAAAGGGAAAAACATCCAGTATGCGGCAGTCCTGTGGGCTTAAAAATGCCTTGTTGATGCTAGAGGTCAGAGGAGAATGGGCCGACTGATTCAAGCTGATAGAAGAGCAACTTTGACTGAAATAACCACTGTTACAACCGAGGTATGCAGCAAAGCATTTGTGAAGCCACAACATGCACAACCTTGAGGCGGATGGGCTACAACAGCAGAAGACCCCACCGGGTACCACTCACCTCCACTACAAATAGGAAAAAGAGGCTACAATTTGCACGAGCTCACCAAAATTGGACAGTTGAAGACTGGAAAAATGTTGCCTGGTCTGATGAGTCTCGATTTCTGTTGAGACATTCAGATGGTAGAGTCAGAATTTGGCGTAAACAGAATGAGAACATGGATCCATCATGCCTTGTTACCACTGTGCAGGCTGGTGGTGGTGGTGTAATGGTGTGGGGGATGTTTTCTTGGCACACTTTAGGCCCCTTAGTGCCAATTGGGCATCGTTTAAATGCCACGGCCTACCTGAGCATTGTTTCTGACCATGTCCATCCCTTTATGACCACCATGTACCCATTCTCTGATGGCTACTTCCAGCAGGATAATGCACTTATAAATATATACGGGGTTGTAATCATTGGAATTCAGTGAGTTTCACCACTGTATCGGTTTATAATCTGGTCACTTGATGAAATTTATTTCTCTGCAGTGGTTGGTGGGCTTCTCTCGGCCCATCTGCTTTCCAAGCGTGCTGGGATGGAGGTGGAGGAGGGCTGGCCCTGCTCTGGACCCCTCTTACGTATGGCAGAGGAAGCCGCCCGCAAACTGCTGCCTGGTGAGGGAGCTAATGTATACTTTAAAACCATATTCAAAGTTAATAGCGATTACATCAGAATCTAAAACATATTTGGCATGAATCGTTTGCTGCATTTGTCATTGCACCACAGAAACTGAGCTAAACATTTTGTTAAAGATGGCATGAAATGAATTTGGATTAGCTTTTCTTCCCTGTTGTGACAAATCCGAGTGAAACAGCTTCTCGAACAAGACAAAATGTAGGGCGTGACTTGATTTTGTCCATGGGGAGTTGATTGGATGGTTGTGGTTTGCTATTGGTGGATCTCATGTGAGTGACAGGTTATTGCCCCGCCCTCACGCCAGTAAACATGTCATCAGAGAAGAGATGTTGCTGCAAGAAAGAGGGGAAGATATTTTGATTAAAGATTACGAGGACACATGTATTTAAAGCAAAAATAATGATGTGCACAAATAAATGAGTTTAATAATTGAGATAATAATTACTGCAAAAATAAAATAAAAAGAATTGTCAAATTTAATTTCATAGGGACTTTCATTGACAGTGTTGTTATTGTTAACTAAAACTATTGAAAAATAGTTTTATTAATTAAAATAAAGCTAAAATAAAATATAATTATTAGACAAAAAAATTGCCTTAGTTCACTAGTAAACAAAATAACTAGTTTAAGTTAAAGTCCTAAATTACTAAAACTTAAAACTTAGAAAAAAAAATTATATATATATATATATATATATATATATATATATATATATATATATATATATATATATATATATATATATATATATATATATATATATATATATATATATATATATATATAAAAATGACACTAATACATACAAATTTATAAATATAGTATATATTATGTATATATATATATATATATATATATATATATATATATATATATATATATATATATATATATATATATATATATATATATAAAATACGAGAAAAAATCTGATTAATTAATGCATATAATGTTTATGTAATGATCATCTTTACTCACCATTTTGTTCATTTGAGTTTTTTAGTATATGTATTGTATTTCTTGCCATACAATACCAATCAAATCAAAATGTATTTGTTTGAAAAAGCCACACATACATAACATTCATCATTAGTTTACCATGCTAATAGTTTTCACAGAAAACAAAGATGAATATGCATACTGTTATTAATTTAGAAAATCATGCAGTTTTAAGCATTAGCTAAGGTAGTATCCCAGTATTGGGACATAAAATTGCATCTTTCTTAATTGTGGGAGGTGTGAGCAATATTTACCCAAGAGGCATGCGTGGATACATCCAAAACTCCTTGAAATTCTGTTGTCACCTTTGACGTACTATTTTCAATGTAATGTACTAATCGTAATCTGGTATGCTGTATAGTATGTGAATTGGGATTCAGAAATACTATACTAATATAAAGATATATTAGAATCATGATAATTGAATAATGCTATCAGTTTTTTATATATATCCTGTCCCTTCTCAGCTTTCCAGACCCCCACAGGCATGCCATATGGCACAGTGAATCTTTTGAGGGGGGTGAACCCCACTGAGACCCCTGTCACCTGCACTGCTGGAGTGGGCACCTTCATCCTGGAGTTCTCCACCCTCAGCCGACTGACTGGTGACCCTGTGTTTGAGAATGTGGCTCGCAAAGCTCTCAGGGCCTTGTGGAGAACACGCTCAGATATTGGCCTGGTAAGAGCTTTTTATCTGGGATCAAGCTGTTTGTAGTACAGCGTTGTGCGTATCTAAAATTCTTTGGTTTTAAAGGGATAGTTCACCCAAACATGAAAATCCTCTCATCATTAGGGGCTTTCCATCATGTAGCTATAGGAGCTCAGCTATAGGAACTAGCCACCAGGGCGGTCCCCTGAGAACGAAATGTTCCCCTAGGGCCATTTTCCTGGTTACATTGACCCCGACAGTGGGAAATCTGAAGTGATGTAGGGCTGCACGATATATCATTTTAGCTTCGATATCGATATTGCGATGTGCGCATCTGCGATAGTCACATCACAGGATGTGCGATGTCAAGTATAGGGGTCGTAGGTGATGCGTATAGACTGGAAATCATGGTTTGAATCGCTTGTGATTCTCAGATTAATTGCAATATTTAACCATCAGAGTGAAAGTTTATCATTTGCACCTTTCTTAGGTTCTGTGATTTTAACCCATTCAAGCACAAGACGACGTGAAAGAGAACTCATTTTGAAATGCAAAGACGCACTCAAACACCCCACCATAATTTATAAAAAAATTGCATTATACTATTATGTTCATTCCCGTTAGCCGCCTAATACAAGTTCCTTCGGCATTTGTGTGCTGAAAGTGTAATTGAGTGTAATTGAAGAAAATAGAGGCGAAGCTCTCCACAAAATCCGAAAGCAACTGGTCGAAGATGCATTTGAAATGCGCGATAAAACCAGGTGTAACAGTAATGCGTCTTAGCTGACCACTTGTGATCGGTTCACTGAAAACGCATTTTAATACTATGTGGAAACAGGCTTTCTCACTCGCTCACTCGATTTCCGGGATATTGTATATAGTTTGCAGGCGCCAGGGAGCCGCTATCAATATGTAGGAGACTCTTGGACCTTCCGGGAGAGGTGGGATGTCTATTGAATGGACACATACCCGCAAAATTATTTACAAATTCCTGTCTCTGTAAGTATCCTCGTAAACACAGTTGCTTATGTGAGCATAAACAATTGAGAACGAAAAGGATGTGTATCATTATATTGGATCCGTGCATTTAAGTGCATAGTGCTATTCAAGTCATCTGAGGAAATTTCTATCACAATATAGCACAGAACAAATCTCCTATTTACTCACCTTCATGCCATCCCTGATAAATATGATTTTATTTCTTCAGATAAAGACAAAAATCTCTGTGAGTTCAATAATGCCACGGAATGGCTGCCAAAAGTTTGACACTTGAGCTGCTACTTTATCATGCAAGCTTTACAACGTGTCACAACTTCCCTCTCATGGACGCCTGTATGATAGTAAACCGGAAGCAATGATTTATAGTTAAAAAAAAGGTTTTAAAATATTAGTATTTTTCTTACACACACCTATCGTTTCAGAAGGATTACTGCCAAGATCGCTGTTTGTGTTTTTTCCATTCAATGGGATTAAATCTTAGTTTGTATTTATCTGAAGAAAGAAAGTCATATACATCAGGGATGGTATGAGGGTGAGTAAATGATATGAAAATTTTGATGAACACTGATGATCTCTTCCTCACGGCTCCTGTTAGTGGGTGGGATATATTAGGCTGCAAGTGAACATTTTGTCCTCAAAGTTGATGTGTTAGAAGCAGGAAAAATGGGCAAGCGTAAGGATTTGAGCGAGTTTGACAAGGGCCAAAATGTGATGGCTAGATGGCTCTTGTGGGGTGTTCCCGGTCTGCAGTGGTCAGTGTCTATCAAAAGAGCTCCAAGGAAGGAACAGTGGTGAACCGGCCACAGGGTCATGGGTGGCCAAGGCTCACTGATGCACGTGGGGAGCGAAGGCTGGCCCGTATGGTCCGATCAAACAGACGAGCTATTGTAGCTCAGATTGCTCAAGAAGTTAATGCTGGTTCTGATAGAAAGGTGTCAGATTACACAGTGCATTGCAGTTTGTTGTGTATGGGGCTGCATAGCCGCAGATCAGTCAGGGTGCCCATGAGGACCCCTGTCCACCACCGAAAGCACCAACAGTGGGCACATGAGCATCAGAACTGGACCACGGAGCAATGGAAGAAGGTGGCCTGATCTGATGAATCATGTTTTCTGTTACATCACGTGGATGGCCGGGTGCATGTGTGTCGCTTACCTGGGGAACACATGGCACCAGGATGCACTATGGGAAGAAGGCAAGCCGGCAGAGGCAGTGTGATGCTTTGGGCAATGTTCTGCTGGGAAACCTTGGGTCCTGCCATCCATGTGGATGTTACTTTGACACGTACCACCTACCTAAGCATTGTTGCAGACCATGTACACCCTTTCATGGAAGCGATATTCCTGGTGGCTGTGGCCTCTTTCAGCAGGATAATGCTCCCTGCCACAAAGCAAAAATGGTTCAGGAATGGTTTGAGGAGCACAACAACGAGTTTGAGGTGTTGACTTGGCCTCCAAATTCCCCAGATCCAGTCGAACATCTGTGGGATGTGCTGAACAAAGAAGTCCGATCCATGGAGGTCCCACCTCGCAACTTACAGGACTGCTGCTAACATCTTGGTGCCAGATACCACAACACACCTTCAGGGGTCTAGTGGAGTCCATGTCTCGATGGGTCAGGGCTGTTTTGGCAGCAAAAGGGGGTGATCATAATGTTATGCCTGATTGGTGTATGAATGTAATGCGTCATGAATGACCTGCCCCGTACCCAACAGTCTTACTGACTGCTCTCAGTAGTAGTTAAACCACCCAGAAATGTCTCTTCTGGAATGCTTTGACCAAATGCCTCTAATAACATTAATATTTATGTTTTAGCTGCTGCTTTCTTACCAGAGAGTTAATCGCTTTAACAGCAATTACTAGGACAGGGTGCCTGGCTGATTAAAAAGGCAAAATCTCTGTTTATGTTGTTTCTCCATGTGATTCAACTTCTGTTGTATACAACCAATTATCCTTGAGTTCACCGAAAACAGATTGCTATCCCAATCCCTGTTTTCTATTTGGGGATTAAGTATTCTACAGAACCATAAAGCTTTCAGAGATCCAAATCTGATTTAAATGTACAGTTTAGCATTTTGAATCTCAGCATATTTGCAAGCTGATTTTAAAGGGTCATATGTTCTATTTGTATTTATTTTATTTATTTCTATTAATCATTTCTTTATAATGTTTTATTTATTTTATTTTATTTCTATTTTTAAGCAGGAAAGGATTAAAACAATCGGGCCTGACTCAGTATAAAACTGGTTTTCAGCAGGTTTCTGCTCTGCAGAACATAAATACCACACACACAACAAACTCCAAGACAAGACAACAACAAACACACAAACAGAGAGAAAGAGCATTAGGGGAGGCCATGGAGCCACCTCAGTGGTCACAGATATACCTGTCCATTAGATGGCGAGCAAATGTTATTTTAAATAGTCTTATTGATGTTGTAGTTCTGATGTGCTGTGGGATCTCATTCCAGGATTTAGTGAGCACATGAAAAAAAAGATCTGTGTCCATATCAGTTTCTAAAGGCCGGTAAAGGCAAAAGTCCATTTGTAACAGATCTCGTAGTACGCTCGAACCTTGAGCTGGGTTTTGGAACTGCTGAAGTGTGTCCATTTAAGATTTGACAATACAAGTTTATCCCATGGCTTATTTTATAGTTTTTACCATATCCATTTGAGCGAGCGCAAGTGCATTAAAGTGGATTTGCTTTTGCAGCACAGAAAATAGCGTCTTCATGTTGATAACATGAACCAGGCTTTTCCAGGCCTCAGCTACAACTACAGTGTTTGAAGGTCAAAGTAGACGTTGTTCGCTGGCAGCCAATGAAGACCATAGTTGCGCGTTATGCAAATTTGTTGCAAACCTATGTAGGTTAATTTCAGGCAGTTCAAGAATCGAACTGAACAGAATCTTTCTTTTAGGAGGCAATAACATGTATCATGCACTTTAATCTTTGAAACTTTACAGACCTTTTACATTCACAAACAGCTATATTACACACTACATGAAAGGCAACAATATCCCAGCAATTATAATAGCATACATAGTCAGAATGTTGGCTTTTAAAACCATTTATCTGTTGTTAATTATGGTCTGTAAAATGATAAAATATGGATATTTGAAATGGAAATGGTGTGATGTGGCTCCAGCATTCAGTGCTCCTGATCTTTTTAGGTGGGCAACCATATAGATGTCATAACTTCTAAGTGGGTGGCTCAGGACACAGGGATCGGGGCAGGAGTGGACTCGTACTTCGAGTATCTCGTAAAGGGGGCCATCCTGCTGCAGGATGAGGAGCTGCTGGCAATGTTTCACGGTAAACACTGACTATTAATAAAGCAGCTGTATTACACAAGCATTGTACAATGGACTACATTTTACAAGAAAATACCATTTCAGTCTTTCAACCCCAAAATTATATTATATATAACAATGTTTAATTCAGTGTTACTTGCGTGAAAATTGTACACAAAATTTGTTTCAATGTATGTGCAATTGATAACCCTTATCTTGCTTACACAAAAGCATTATCATCTTTCAAATGTGTGTTGCAGAATTTGATAAGTCCATAAAGAACTACACTAAGTTTGATGATTGGTATCTGTGGGTGCAGATGCATAAAGGAACGGTATCAATGCCTGTGTTTCAGTCTCTGGAGGCGTTCTGGCCTGGACTACAGGTGAGAAAGCAGATCTTTCACCATACACTAGTCCAGTATGTCAGTGGACAGACACCATTTTATATACTGTATACATATATATATATATATATATATATATATATATATATATATATATATATATATATATATATATATATATATATATATATATATATATATATATATATATATATATATATATATATATATATATATAGCAGATTCCTGTGGCACCTAGTAATGTACATGTTTATTTAATATCAGAGTTTGATAGGTGATATTTCCAGCGCCACAAAGACGTTCCACAACTACTACAGTGTTTGGCGTCAGTTTGGAGGCCTCCCGAGTTCTACAGCATTCCTCAAGGTTACACGGTGGACAAACGAGAGGGCTACCCTCTGCGGCCCGGTATCTATAAAACACACAGCACAAGGGAGAAATGCACACATGTAAAGCCCTCAAATCATAGATTAGTTGCCTTTTAAACCATTATAGCATATTCTGGTCATTTTTGACCCGGAAGACATTCCTGAACTTTTCTTAAAAACACATAGTTTGTGTGTATATATATATATATATACACACACAGTCCTTTTTCCATTCTGGGTCAGTTTTGACCCATATATCATCTGTAACTTTAGAAGTGATTTAATGCCCTTTTTCCATCTCTGAATTTTATTTTATAAAAGTATTTTGAGACAAAAAAAATTTCCATAGCTCTCACACTTTTAGAGCTGAATTATGTTGATAAACATGAAAATGCATGCACAGACACTATACAGCTAATGTAAGTGACATAGATAAACAATATTAAATGAACTACCAGGCTCAGTCGGGGTGCCAGTTCTCCTCTGGCCGACGAACAAACAGTGTATGATTATAATTCTGGCAACATTGCAGGTCTTAAGTCATATTAGGTAAATACTTCTGCTCACCAAGGCTGCATTTATTTGATCAAAAATACAGTAAAAACAGTAATATTGTTAAAATAAAAATGTTCTACTGTAATATATTGTAAAGTGTAATTTATTTCTGTGATCAAAGTTGTATTTTCAGCATCATTACTCCAGTCTTCAGAGTCACATGATCCTTCAGACATCATTCTAATATGTGGATAAATGTCACAGTTGATCAATTTAATGTATCCTTGCTGAATAAAAATTGGTGTAAATGTAGGTTTCATAAATGTAGGCGACTCACTCCTGCATTTAATTGTGGGTTTCACTCCTGAGACTTTACTTTGTGTAGAGTATTTCAGCCTTTAGCAACTGCAGATAACACTTTAGCAATGGCTTTGCTAATAATGGGCATTTTGCTGTAAAATCTGTATTGATTCATTTATATGAATTGTGTTGTACAGAGTTGATCGAGAGCGCCATGTATCTATATAAGGCCACCGGTGACCCGACATTCATGCAGCTTGGCCGGGATGCAGTCGAGTCGATTGACAAAATCAGCCGGGTGAACTGTGGTTTTGCCACTGTGAGTGTCTCAAAATGAGTCTCAAAGCTTGAGCAATATTGAGACTGAAACCGGCACAGTCTCTAAACATACTCCTCTTTTTATTTCTGCCAAAGGTGAAGGACGTAAGGGACCACAAGTTGGACAACCGCATGGAGTCCTTCTTCCTGGCCGAGACCATTAAATACCTCTACCTCCTCTTTGATCCTGAAAACTTCCTTCATAACACGGGCACCGAGTTTGAGCTCGGTGGCCTGCAGGGGGACTGCGTACTCAGCGCAGGGGGTTATATATTTAACACGGAGGCACACCCGCTCGACCCTGCTGCACTCCACTGCTGCAGCCGATACCAGGACGAGCACAGGGAACTACAGGACATACTACTCAGCTTCTCACAACCACTCAGGCCTCCCACGGACCATTCAGAGGAGACGTCAGGGGACCAGAATGCCCCAGAGAGCATTGCACTGAAGCCAGGAGAGAGACGAAAACCTCCTGCGCTCTCCTGCCCTGTGCAGCCATTCAGTGCCAAACTGGCTGTCATGGGTCAAGTCTTCTCGGACAACTCTTAAACAGACTTTCTTACAATGTGTAAACGTGTAGATTATGTTTGTAATTTAACTTTGGAGAGATTAAATGTTTTCTAAAAATGTGTGGATTTTTTTCCACCCTTTTTATTAAAAGGTTTTAGATGACAACAGTGTTGGTGTTCAGTACCGTTATTGTAACTAGAAAGTAAAGTTTGTTGGGACAAACTGATGTTGGCTTGACAAAGCCGTAGGAAAGTTTTATGAACTTTAAATTTAGTGAAGTGGAAATTCATCCTTGCTAGCATGAATTAGCATGTTGTCAGCATGTTTTATCACATTGCTAACCTGAATTAACATGTGGCTAGCATGTATTAGCATGATTTAACATGTTGCTAGCATGTTTGAACACGCTGCTAGCATGAATTAGCATTTTGCTAGAATGTTTTAAAGGTGCACTGTGTAAATGTTAGCGGCATCTAGTGGTGAGGTTGTGAATTGCAACTGCTCACCCCTCCGGTGGCCGACACAGGACAAAGATGTCATCATCTGAGACAGCAGAGAGTAGCTAGCGCTCTGTAGAGCAGTGTGTCCGTTTAGGGCTACTGTAGAAACATGGCGCCGCAAAATGGCGACTTCACTGTAAGGAGACCTGCGGTGTATGTAGATAGAAATGGCGAACCTTTATTTAAGGTAATAAAAACATAACGGTTCATTATGTGAGGTCTTTGTATACCACTGAAAACATAGTTATGTGTATTATATTGCATTTCTATTAATAGACCATAATAAACATTACACACTGCACCTTTAACACATTGCTAGCATAATTTAGCATGTTGTTAGCATTTTTTTCAAGTCGGCATTAAACGGAAGTTGCAATTGTATTTTTTTCCCTACTGTGACGTGTATCTGAGTGAAATGGCTTCTGAGATTAGGAACAAATGTAGGGCGGGGCTTGATTTCGTCCTTTGGAAATTGATTGGATCATTGGAAATGGCTGTTTATAACAAGTGACCAAAAAAAAAGGGAGGAGGAAAGGTTAAGGGTTTTATTTATTTATTTATTTTAAAACAATGAAGTGCACCAATAAATAATTTATAATAAACACTACAATATTACATAAAAATAAGAATTGTCCATTTTGATTTCATGGCGACTTATATGTTGCTAGCATGCTTTATTTTTTACTGTCTTGATTTAGCATGTTGTTAACCTGAATTAACATTGCTAGCATGAATTAGCATGTTGATAACATGACTTTGCATTTTACTAACAAGAATTACCATGTCGCTAGCATGATTTAACATGTTGCTACTTTGTTTTAACGTTACTAGCATGAATTTATTGTTGAATGGCATGTTGCTAACATGATTTTGCATTTTTTTAACATGAATTACCATGTTACTAACATAAATTAGCATGTTGTTAACATGAATTAGCATGTTGCTAGCATAATTTAACGTTGTTACCTAATTCACCTCGCGTGAATTGCATGTTGAATGGCATGTTGTTAACATGATTAGTATCTCATGAATTAGCACATTATTAGCATGATTAAAATGTTGCTAGCATGAAGGTGCGAGCCGAGTTTGGTGGTTCTAGCTTGAAAGCCCTAGGAGGAGATACTGTTCAAATTTTAGTCTCAGAAAAAGAATAAGCGTAAGTAGTAGATTGATATTTTGGCTTGACAAATAATTACATTTCAGGAAGTTTTAATTATAAGCATTGGATTCCAGCTCTTTCCCCCCAATCACAAAAATGAATTTCCTGAAGGCAAGTGTTTTACAAACGCTGCACTTCATCCATTCAATCATACCATATGGGGAATAAAGAATAAAAATGATCCACTTAATAAGCCACACAAGACCAAACACTGCTGCTTAACTGAGGCTTAATACTAATGCCACTGTGTTGTGCTAATCAGTCTGGCGTCAAGTCTAAAAAGCGTATTTTCTCTTCACGTGAGAAAGCCAACGAGAGCCAGAGAGCAAAAGTTTATCATGAACATGCCCTCCACCTCTTGCCAGGTTTGTATGCCAGCATCAACTGAGAATGGCACGACTGTCGCTCTGGACAAAGCCTCTGTTCTTTTTGCTGGGATTAGCGGATTCATAGCTGCTTTAACTTCCTTTCAGGCAAATAAACTTACTGACCTGGGATATCAATTACACAATGCACAGTATCTAGCAGCTCAGGTACATAGATTATGGTTATGAGAGCTGCATGTTCAACTGTTGTGACTCGAGGGTCGCAGGTCAAATGATGCAGTTCTGTGATGCTCAGAATGTAAGGCAAGATTTGGGTGTTTTTGCACATATCACATATTCTACAATTCAAATGTTTAGGGTCAGTAAGTTTTTTTTTATTTGTTTTTTTATCATCTTTAGAAAGTCTCTTATGCTCACCAAAACTATTTGATCAAAAATACAGAAAAAAAGAAATATTACTATTCAAAATAACTTTTCTGTTTCAAATGTAATTTATTCCTGTGATCAAGGCTGTATTTAGTCTTCCATGTCATATGATCCTTCAGAAATCATTCTAATATGATTCGTTGCTCAAAAAACACTTCTGATTATTATCAATGTTGAAAACAGATGTGCTGCATTATATTTTTCTGGAAACTTATACTTTTTTCAGGATTCATTGAACAGAAAGTTTAAAGAACAGCATTTATTTGAAATATAAATCTTTTGTAACATTATAAATGTTTTACTGTCACTTTTGATTGATTGAATGCATCCTTGCTCACTAATATTATTTGTAAAAAAAGACCCCAACTTAACAAATATTAATTACATTGAACAATAGTATATTTAACCTGCATCAATAAGACTGTTAGTTCATGATACTTAATTGAACCTTACTGTAAACCGTTGGTCAGAATTATTGGCACCCCTGGTAAATATGATCAAAGATGGCTGTAAAAAATAAATCTGCATTGTTTATCCTTTTGATCAATCATTCAAAAAATTCACAAAAATCGAACCTTTCATTGAAGTAGAATAATTAAAAGTGGAGGGTTGATCACATTATGAAATAGATGCTTTTCTCCAAAACACTTTGGCCGTAATTATTGGCACCCTTTTATTAAATACTTTTTGCATCCTCCTTTTCCCAAGATAACTGATCTGAGTCTCCTCCTATAATGCCTGATGAGTTTGGAGATCAGAGATCATTCCTCCATACAGAAGCTCTCCAGATCCTTCAGATTCCCAGCTCTTCTCTTCAGTTCACCCCACTCATTTTCAGTAGGGTTCAGGTCAGGGACTGGGATGGTCATGGCAGAAGCTTCATTTTGTGCTCGGTGACACATTTTTGTGTTGATTTTGATGTTTGTTTTGGATCTTTGTCCTGATGGAAGATCCAACCAGCAACCATGGCCCATTATAAGATTTTTTGTTAGGCTTTCTGAGCCCAAGACTCAACTAATCTCTGTGACTCTCCATCTGTGATCCTTGGAGAGTCTTTGTCCACTCAAACTCTTCTCCTCACCGTGCATTAAGACAATAGAGACACACATCCTCTTCCAGGCAGATTCGTAACATCTTACGTTGACTGGAACTTCTGAATTATTGCCCTGATGGTGGAAATGGGGATTTTTAATGCTTTAGCTATTTTCTTACAGTCACTTTCTCTTTGTGAAGCTCAACGATCTTTTGCAGCACATCAGAAATATATTCTGTTGTTTTCCTCATTCTGATGAATGATTAAGGAATTTGGCCTTTGTGTTTCCTCATATTTATACTCCTGTGAAACAAGACATCATAGCTAGACAATTTCATGTTTCTAGTCACCCTGCTGTGCTAAACAATGTAAATATTAATGGGAATATACTTCAGAGATATTTTACTCATAAAAAATTCTAGGGGTGCCAATAATTGTGGCTAATGTGTTTTGGAGAAAACATTTATTTCATAATGTGATTTTCCCCGACTTTCCATTCCTTTACTTCAATGAAAGGTTCGATTTTTGTGAATTTTTTGAATGATAGATCAAAAGGATAAACAATGCAGATTTATTTTTACAGCCATCTTTGATCATATTTACCAGGGGTGCCAATAATTCTGACCACCACTGTATATTCTTTATTATTGAATTCAGTGCATTTTTAGTCAGTGTGCATGATCAAAACAGATATTCTGTGGAAACTGTAGGCCTGTAGACTCGTGTGTTTTCCAAAGGGAGATCTTGATCTCAAACTCCATCTCCTGCTGTCCACCTCCATCACACTCTTGGCTAGTTTTGCTGAAACTGTGTGACCATGTAGGAGCCGATGTGATTGGAGAAACACCGGAGAACTTTCCGTTACACTTAAGAATGCCCTTCCTCATTCTCCCGGTATCCGTCTCAATTCTTTCCACATCTTCGCTAGTGCCTGCCATACTGTTCCCAGCGGTTCCAGACCCGTCTGTGTGCTCAGAGAGAGATGTGTATTCAACCTGATTGTAGAGCTTCTTCAGGATGCCCTTCTTTGGCAGTTTTGTGAGCTGGTTGTGGGAAGAAGGTTCAAGAGGTGACAGCAGAAAAGAGCTGCTGTTTGGGCTGAATGTTCTTTCCTTATGTTTCTTTCTTGGTAGGGTAGAAGCACATGGTTTGTTCTCTGTAACTCCTGAGAATGAAGTATCTGGGAAGTTGGGACAGTTCAGGTTTAGCCACCAATGATTAGCGATGTCTTCCACAGTAGCTCTGTCCTCTGCTTTTACTGTGAGCATCCATCCAATCAATGAACAGGCCTCTATAAGAAGAATTAAAAGAGTCAGGGTAAATTCTCAATCATGATGTTGGGCAGTGAAGTGTATGATGAATCCAAAGTCCCTTTAAGACGAGTCATTTCACTCGGCTGCCATCTTTGAAACGCCTCTCGGGCAGGCGAGTGCAGCTCCTCTCTTTGAATGGGGAAACATAAAATTCTCCAAAACTGTTTGCAATGCTTACGATTAAATTTCATATTTGAAATCAACAGTGAAATCTGACGACAATTTTCTCATAAACTATGTTTCTAAACGCTCAAATCATGTCAAAAGACTTTTTTTGAGCCCTGACAAAGCTAATGCACATGCTCAGTCCTAAACGCGCGTCTCAGAACACTGACTGTTTCTATAGCAACCAGAGTGTCTAACAGCAGCTGCAGTGACACGATGACTTTGCTAATCAACGATTGGCTCTTTCATTTAGAAGATGGGACTTATTCGCCATATTGGGCGACTTTCTCCCATTCATAAGTAATCAAAGTGCACCGCCTTCTTATATATAAAGCCTTTGAAGAATCTCACCTGATGGGATATCAGGGGTCTTATATCGTCCCTGACGGATCTGCTCTTTAAGGATGCTGTAACTTGTGCCATCAAAAGGCATGGAGCCATAAACCAGAGCATATAACAGCACACCAAGAGACCAACAGTCCACCTGGGACATAAAATAGAGCATATGTCATACAGAATTGTTTATGAAGTGTTTACTGTAAAAACAGTGGGATTCCAAGTATTAAATTTATTAAATGTAAGTATTAAAAAAAAAGAAGTGCACTTAATAACACTGAATGTGATGTACTTGATCATATATTAAATCTGTAATTACAAATATAGAGATGAATTCAGGTTCATTGCAACATTTTTTCCCAGTCATCTCAATGGCAAAAAGTGTCCCCTTTTTGGTTTTGTATGGGTACCGCCCCAGTGACAGCAATGCATCTTTTTTTCTCAGTGGATTTATGTATACCAGACAATAGAAGTAATTATGAAATGTACTTAAAGGGATTTCACCCAAAAATGTATTATTATTTTGTATTTGTCCTCATACTATGGAAGTCAATGGAGTCCATCAACTGTTTGGTTACCGACATTCTTCAAAATATCTTAACTCATACAGGTTTGGAACAACATGAGGGTGAGTAAATGATGACAGAATTTGCATTTTTGGGTGATCTACTTAAGTGAGTCAAAAAAGGACTCTTATTTAAACTATAATACATTTTCATTTAACTGCAATTCACATGCAATTTAGGCCCTGTTTACAGCTGGTATTAAGATGTGCTTTGGTCGATTGGATCACAAGTAGATGAGGGAGACACATTTCCTTTTACACCTGGTGTTTAATCCGTCGCTTTTGTCCACTTTCAACCACTTCTGTCCTGATTTCTTCAAAGGGAGGGTCTATGGGCGGGTAAATGTATGGGCTTTTGACAAAATAAGCTCATGCAGTTTACATATGAACACGACCAGAGGCGATGGGAAAACATATGGCATCAGCTTTTGTTTCTGCTCTGATAGCTATAAAACCACACCAGATGCTGTGAGTGTGTGTTAGAAATCAGGAATGGTGAGAGAACATTGTGCTTGGTACATTCTTCATCTTGGGTCTTCAGCTGACAAAGTTTAAATCCCGTCTGGCTAGCACGCTTCCCATAATGTTTATGCATTAGGTCATTTTGTGGCTGTTCGATCATGAGAGTTTACACTGCGAAAGCTGAAAGTGGTCGAAACTTGACAAGCTCAAAACGTATCCGATCGACCAAAATGTGATCTTAATACCAGGTGTAAACAGGGCCTTGGTGTCTGAAAACATTACATTCAGTTTGCACTTAAGTATATTCTATTAGAGTATATTATTTCTGTAATAAGTACTCTTTTTAAAAGTATGCTAAAGTGTACTTCTTTTCACAAGGGTGAGCAATCAGAAAAACTGGGGAGACTGATTGACACCTCAGGGCCGTGGTATGGAAGTCCATTGACAATCTCTGGCGATGCATACAGGGGGCTCCCGCAGAAAGTGTCCAGACAGTGGCCTCTCATGTAACGGTTGGACAAGCCAAAGTCAGCTAGCTACAAACAAACAGAGCAGTTATAGATAAATCAGTTCTGTGACCTACATCTATTTATTTAATAGAATCTATTTCTGATTCACATTGGGTGGATAAAAATAGCAGAAGACCATATGAAAGGAGGTTAATTTTGAAGTAGAATTACAATTATAAATGCAGCTGCAGAGATGAATCAAATTACACTGGCTGTCAAACACTTCAAAATGTTTGATATGAAGGTTTATGCTGAATTGCTTGCAATTAGACAAACATAAATTGTGCTTATATATGAAATGAAGCATCTGCTACTCCCAAAAAACTGTTAATGGCAGACTCTGTATAACGAATAAAAGTCATCTTTCGTCATATTTCCTACATCCAGTTAACCTATGGAAACAAAGGATTCCTTCAAACCTGTCTGTTACCAACTATGAATCATGGTGAGGTATAAGCTGCTATTTTGCAAGAGTCATCTGATACAATGATTGCTCTATACGGTTTGTAATGACCACGGAATGAAGCTGTTCGATTGTGCAAAATAATGCAAACGCTGTTCCCTTATAATGTTCCCATATTCCAGGATGATGATGCTCCTATACACAGTGGGTGCTAAAGTAATTGAAGAGATTTCATAAACACCAGAATGAAGTCAAATGCATTCCATGGCCACACATCCTTGAACCTTCAAGGGAATTTGTGAGGTTCAAAATGAGAATTCTATTAATACTTCATAGAAAATTCAAAAATCAATGTCAAGTTCAAGAATTCAAGGCATGTTTGACAGATTCCAGCAAGAAAATGAAGCTGATTAAGATTGATCCTACCTGATCCTATATTAGGGTCTTTAGTTCATATAGTGTTAACGTTATTTTGTCCACCGTACTTATGATTTGAAAAATTCAATGTGCAGTAAGTTTGAATTGCTTGTCTCAAAGGATCCATCAGTTTCTGTAATGTGATGGGAACATGAATGAAAAATGAAAATGCATGAAATATATCAGTTTTGAATTGTTTACCTTCACATTTAAGTCCTTGTCCAGAAGTATATTCTCGAGTTTGAGATCACGATGAACCACACCATTCTGAGGGATAACAAGAGATTTCTTACATTTTTTTAAACAAATGTAAAAATGAAATGAAAAAATATAATATTTAAAAAAATTTTGTTTACAGTTAAGTCCTAATATTGAAAAACCTGTGATTTCAAGGCCGCTTTTAATGTGCTGACTGCATTGAGATATAAATACTTACTAAATATAAATACAAAATATACTATATATACATATACTATAGATATAAATATAGAAAACTGATTTATATTAAATAAAAAAATGTAAAACTGCCGAGGTAAAGACTGTTTGCTGTGTTTGGAGTGTTATTCAGTTACTCAATATTATATTATATCACTCAACACGCACTACCGCCCACTTCGCAATGACGTAATTTTTGCCGGGCGCACCTTTGCGCTCATGCGGACGTGGCGAGTATAAACCAAGCTTTAGCGCCCGGTTTAAGATATGCTTTTTTGGGGTGGTACATAATGGTGCAAACACCAGTAAATTGATGAGCACAAACGTTAGTAAATCACCTTGCATGATTCATTCAAATATGCTCCTCCCATAAATTTTGCGTCCGAAAGGGAAACTCCACCAGACCAAGCTCAATTTAAGATTGAACATTGGTCTGGGGAGTCTGCTCTGTATTTTCTACTGCACAAGAGGCGTGATCAACGAGCATAATTCAAATGACTCTGTACGCAATTGGATAGTCCTTCAACCAATCAGACCACAAGAGGCGTGATCAACGGGCAACGATCCATCACTTCTCTATGCGTCATCGTGTTAAACCCGCCAATAGAGCGCCAGGTGGATAAGCCAGTCTGTGATTGGTTCTTGCAAAAGTGTAACAGAAGCAGGATAAATTAATGTACAGGTTTCCAGACTGAGCTGCAGGGCGAAATCAAATCGCCGGCAGATCAGGCTGGGTTTACCCAGTCTAGAAACTCCTACAAATAAATATGCAATAAGGTCAGCCGCAAAAAATAACTGCGCCCTTTTCAGCACTAATTTGGTAAATCTTTAGTACATCCTGACAGTTCGGTTTTTTTAACACCAAAAGAGGGTTTGCGCTGAGGCAAGCTGTTAGTAAATCTGGCCCTTAGTAGCATTTGTAGGTGAAATACATAGTTCAGTCATGAAAATCTTCTGAGCAGCTGTTTGGTTCTCCTAAAGCCAGCTCATGGCCAATCAATCTGTTCTGTCTATTAACCTGTTTATTCCCATTCTGAACTGACTCAACTCTTCAACTCAATATTCCTAGCCCCCTTCCATCCCCAGCACCACCTGTCTAGATCTGCTAGGCGGTTCTCCCTACTTTCCTTGCAGCAGCTCATGTCCTAGTGCATGTTTCGGCGGTAGCCTTCACTCATGCCAGCAGGAGCGTAGCAAATTTAGTCCGCCAAGACAAAGTCTATATACTTTCCATTCTTATCAATAAAGTGCTGTTTAAATCTATTCTGAGAATTGTGATTCAAGAAAAACTGCTCATTTGTAGAATGAATGCCATGAGATCTTAAGAACAGAAATGTGTTTACTTTATGGCAGTAATGCACGGCAGAGGTGATCTGTCTGAAGAAGTGTCTGGCCTCGTCTTCTGACAGTCTCTGTTTCTCCTGAATGTACTCGTAAAGCTCTCCTCCACTCGCATACTCCATCACCATCACAATCCTCTCTCTGCTCTCGAACACTGAAAACATATCCACACATAAAACACAACACATTTCATTAATCATTTGGTGGGTTCATGGAAAGACAGTATCTTAATCTCTCTGATACAGGAGATGTGACAAACAAATTCATTGTGTTTTACCCTCATATAGACGGATGATATTTGGGTGCGTAAGAGAGGCGGTGATTTCTATTTCTCTCTGGATGTGAGCCCTATCCAGATCATCCCTTAATCTCTCCTTTCTAATGGATTTAATAGCCACCTGAAGCACACAAACAGACACATTATAATCAAACACATCACTGAACCAAACATGAATGTCTGTAAGTAAGCTCATTTATCAAGTTATTCAAAACTACATGGAAAATGCAATTAAAACCGACTTGGATACGTCTCTTCTGTGATGCTCTGTTTTCAACTCTCAATTTCCCTATCTTTTATTGATATATTTTTTAAAGTCAGCATGAAATCAAAACTGACAGTTCTTATTTTTTATGGAACACAACAGTGATTTTTCCCTGCACATAATTGTTTTAATTAATGTGCCCTCATAATCGTTAATCAAGTAACTTCCCCTCATCCTTGCAGCAACACCTCTTCTCTGATGACATGTGTACTGGCGTGAGGGCGGAGCAACGATGTCACTCACATGAGATCCACCAATAGGGAACCATCCAATCAATTCCCCACGAATCGCTCTACATTTTTTATAACAGTAAATAATTCACAAATGAATCAGTATTCCAGTCTCCAATTGATATGGATATAATTCAGGCTGTTTTGCTGACGTATGAATAACTCTGCTGGCTGCGAGTTAAATTTTGTACCATTAAGGTATGGTTTAGTTTCACTAGTTTCAAGTGTTTCATAGCATGCAATTTTGGACAGGCTAACATAAAGATCCATTGTAACCTATTCAAGTTTTACAATTGCAAAATTCCAAATATTTAGGGGCCAAGCACCTTAATAATACATATTATTATTATTATTCCGCTCTTGGCAGCCCATAGAACCGCTTGCGGGAAAGTTATAAAATTTGGCACACAGATAGTGGACAGTCTGATCTGTCACCATGGAAAATTTGTCACTAACTCAATCCCTCTAGCACCACCAACTGTCCAAAAGTGTCATTTATGTTAATAACTTTTGAACTGTACAGGCTTTTTTCCAATGATTCCTTGGCTCAAGGTGATTCGATTGCATTAAAAAAAATGTGAAAAACCTCTTTTTTCTAACTCCTCCTAGGCCGTTGCTCTGAATTTCACGAAAATGTAACCACATCATCTTCAGATCATGCAGACAAAAAGTTATGGAATTTAAGTTGATTGGTCATATTCGTGAACGAATTCGACGAAGTGCCCACAAAAATGAACGTAGGGCTATATCGCCGCAATGCTTTAGCGTATTCTGACCAAACTTGGCGTATGTTATGGCAACCTGCAGCGTTTCGGCACAGTGCCACCTAGTGGTCAGGAGATATTAAAACTGGACATATTTGCTAATAACTTCTGAACACTTTGGCCAAAAATCACAAAACTCTTTAGATTTGGTGCATCATACTGAGTCATACCCAGTTTTACCATAACGGACATTTTTGGCATCAGCCATTTTGAATTTTATCAAAAAATGCTATATTTTACGAACGCCTTGGCGTATTGTTATGAAACTCGGTATGTGTCTTCGGCACTATGCCTTGAAGGTACTCAAAAGGTTTCGGGGCAGCGCCACCTTGTGGTAAAAAGTTATAACACAATTTCCAACAATGCTACTTTTTGGAACTCGTCCTAGACCGTTTGTCCGATTTTCACCAAAATCGAATCGTATCATCTTCAGACGAAACCGTTTTTGTATAGCACAGCAACAAAGTTGAGGCATGATGCCAAAATGACTCTCGAGGCTGTATTTCTGCAATGCTTTTTCATAATGACACCAAACTTTGCATGTGTCATTGTCACCTCACTCTGACCTCATCACATCAACTGCGCCACCTATTGGTCAAAAGTGATAAACCATTAAATCGTATTATTAGTGACTGTATATATGATTTTTCAGCCATTTTGCCTAAATTCATCTTAAAATGTCCTTAATTGCTCATTGTTGCAGTTGTTCTGACACTCTCAGCCATGTTGGCATGTCTTATCGTCTTGTTTGTGCTTGGCCCCGATAAATGCTGCTTGCAGCTATATTCAATAACTGAAATCATGCTGTGGCTTAAAAATAAGGTGTCATTTCTTTCCTATTAGCATCAGCAAGTGGAATTCACTGATGTAAACATACATTGAAATGTAAAGCTAAAGTATTATGGAAATTTTATCACTGACAAAAACTCTAACTCTGCTGTCTGTATGGCGGCACTAGCAGTGCCATCTGGGAAGCTGCCAAGCACCTCTGACCCCAATCTGGAGATGTGGAGAGACGCCTCGCTCCCCTGTCACACATGCACACAGCACCCGGCTCCCTCTGAATGGTGTTAGTGTTTGTCTGCAGGAATCCCAGCTATGCTAAGGCTCCTGGATTCCGGAATACTTCACCTCTGAGTCCAGATGAGTGACAGAGTGAGAGAGAGGCTCAGCTGCTGCTCTAATCTGATTGGACAGTGAGTTTTTCCATTAACGCTTTCATACATTTTCAGGCAGTGAAAGAGTGCAGACAGCAGGCTAGGGGAAATAACTCTTTTGTTTCTGTTAAATGACAGACTGAGTGATAAGTATTTAATTAAGTGTGCTAACATGAGGTCTACATACAGTAGACACACACAAAGCACTTTTTGGACGACCCCAAAAGTAAGACCCCAGGAGTAATTAACTGAGCTGAATTGCTAAGTAAAGGTGTGTTGACACGCTGTCAGAACTGACGTCAGAGAACATGCTGGATAAAATAGAACAATTAAGTCTTTATACATTTTTGATAATAAATAAAAAATTAGCCGTTATTTGCATCCATACAGGGGAAAAATTAACCCAGCTATTTTCAGGGAATACTCAAGCATTCCAAGTTAAACTATTTATTTATTATTTAAAGAGCTCTAATGAGTTTACAGTTAAATTTAAAATGTAATTCTTGAGAGTAATACTTTTGTCAGTCCAGTTCTTTTTGAAGTAAAATCATTATAATATTACAGAAAGGCATCATTTACACTTTATATATAATCCCAGTAATAGGCTCAAGTACACCTTTATCAACACTAAAACGGAAATATTATACTGATATGATATGATATCATCAATTTTGAAGTCTATGAAATATCATGCTCCTATGAGTGAACCACGCCCAACATTTTTCTTAAAAACTGAATTTGTTAAAGCAACTGTCATAATAATGAAAGTCATAATTTTTAGTTTTCAAAGTTTAACAAAGCACAATCAAAATCCCCAAACCTCCTTAAGTACTAGTAAGCATTATACTATGGACTATGGCTCCTTAAGATTTGATTCATGTCCGTGATTTTTTACAGTTATGGAAACCACATTTTTTTAATCCCTGATATTTCCATTTTTTTATGCATCGCAAAATTTCAAATAATCTAACAATTTTGTACCAAATTTTGTAATTGCATTGCTGACAAAGTAGATTAAAGAGGACAAGATAGATAGATAGATATCAATAGGCTAATGCTTCATATCACCATTTTGTGACTAACGTTACATTCAAAACTACAAGGATGTCGCTCACCGTCTTCCCACACTGTCTCGCCACCGCGCGCTTGACTTTGCCGTACGCGCCCCTGCCCAGCGTCTCCAGCACTTCATAACGGCGCTTGAGACTGTGTTTATGATGGTGTTTCTTCACTCCAGATGGAGTCTGGAGCTCTGCTCGCTCCTCCAGTGTGTGTTTATGATGGTGTTTCTTCACTCCGGATGGAGTCTGGAGCTCTGCTCGCTCCTCCAGTGTGTGTTTATGATGGTGTTTCTTCACTCCGGATGGAGTCTGGAGCTCTGCTCGCTCCTCCAGTGTGTGTGTGGAGGCCGCAGTGAACCGCTGTCGCTCCATGGCAACCGCGCGGAGCTGCAGCTCACTTGAAGTGATGCTGCGTGTTTTGAACGGCAACTCAAAAATAGTTCTTCTGACATTTACGGGGATAAAATAATAGTTAAGAGAATAGCTTGTTGTTCTTTTGACTGAAAGTCTCAAACATCTCCTGTCTATATATGCGGTGGGATGGTGAGTTTCCCTGCTGAAGCCGGAGTGGGAGGGGTGGAGTCATGCTGTCAATCACCAGCCAGACTCTGACGGATGGGACTGCTGACCCCAATCCTACCTTACAGAAAATACAACTACAGTACCTTACAGACATTATTACTGTCAGTGTGACTGCAGTTCTGTGGCTTTAATATCCATGGTTTGCTGTTCAGATTTGCTGTTTTTATTCTCACTTGAGAATTCTACTATACTGTGGCCAGAAGTAATAATAATTGGACACTTAAGATTTTTTTCATTGTAATGTAAATTTGATATATATATATATATATATATATATATATATATATATATATATATATATATATATAAAACCTGATTCTAAAAAAGTTGGGACACTGTACAAATTGTGAATAAAAGAGGAATGCAATAATTTACAAATCTCATAAACTTATATTTTATTCACAATAGAATATAGATAACATATCAAATGTTCAAAGTGAGACATTTTGAAATGTCATGCCAAATATTGGCTCATTTTGGATTTCATGAGAGCAACACATTCCAAAAAAGTTGGGACAGGTAGCAATAAGAGGTGTTAAATGTACATATAAGAAAAGTTAAATGTACATATAAGGAACAGCTGGAGATCGTGCTTCCCTAAGGACGTTCCGCCTACAAGGTCATGATTGGCGGCGATAGTGGCCACATAAACTTTGAGGGTGGAGGGAGACAGCCTTCGCTCCAACCCGTCTTGTAGGAAGGAAAGCACGGAACTGACCGAACACTTTTGGGGGTCTTCTCGGCGAGAAGAGCACCATTCGACGAACAGGTTCCACTTCAACGCGTAGAGGTGCCTTGTAGAGGGCGCTCTAGCGGAAGTAATGGTGTCTACCACAGCTTGTGGCAGACCGTCTAGAACCTCCGCGTCCCGTCCAGGGACCAGACATGAAGTTTCCAGAGGTCCGGATGCGGGTGCCAGAGGGTGCCCTGTCTCTGAGTCAGGAGGTCCTTCCTCAGAGGAATGGGCCAAGGAGGTGCTGTCGCGAGGAGCACTAGTTCCGGAAACCAAGTCCTGTTGGGCCAGTACGGAGCGACCAACAGGACTTGCTCCTCGTCCTCCCTGACCTTGCACAGTGTTTGTGCAAGATGGCTCACTGGGGGAAACGCATATTTGTGTAGTTGGCCAGTTGTGTGCCAGCGCATCCGAGCTGAGGGTCCCCTCGGTCAGGGAATAGAACAGCTGGCAGTGGGTGGAGTCTGGGGTGGCAAACAGATCTACCTGCGCGGCTCCAAAGCGACTCCAGATCAGCTGGACCATCTGGGGATGGAGTCTCCACTCTCCCGGGAGCACTGACTGTCGTGAGAGCTCGTCGGCCACACAATTGAGCAGGCCCGGAATATGAATGGCATGAAGCGACCTCAGATGCTTCTGACTCCATAGGAGGAGATGGCGGGCAAGTTGTGACATGCGAAGGGAGCATAGACCACCCTGTTTGTTGATGTATGCAACGGCCGCAGTGCTGTCCGTTACGGACCAGAATGTGCTTGCCTCTGAGCGGCGTTTTGAAGTGGCTGAGTGCAAGACGAACTGCTAACAACTCCAAGCAATTGATATGCCATTGCAGTTGGGGCCCCGTCCACAGACCCGATACTGCAAGCCCGTTGTACGTGGCACCCCAGCCGGTGGATGAGGCATCCGTGGAGACAACAGCATGCCTGGACACTTGTTCTAGAGGCACTCCTGCCCGTAGAAATGAAGGGTCCGACCACGGGCTGAAGGCTTGGTGGGATCTCGGTGTCACTTGGACATGGAGAGTTCCGCTGTGCCACGCCCATCTTGGGACCCGGTCGTGGAACCAGCGTTGAAGCGGTCTCATATGAAGCAATCCCAGTGGCGTTACTGCGGCTGCGGATGCCATATGCCCCAGAAGCCTCTGAAAATGTTTCAGTGGTACCGCTATCCTGCGTTTGAACGAATTCACGCAGTTCAACACTGACTGGACACGCTCCTCAGCGACTTTCGTGAAGACACAGGGCGACAGGGCCAGCCCGAAGGGTAGGACTTTGTACTGATATGCTCGTCCGTCGAATGCAAAGCGTAGGAACGGTCTGTGTCGAGGGAGAATCGAGACATGAAAGTACGCGTCCTTCAGGTCGATCGCTGCAAACCAATCTTGGTCCTCGGCGACAAGCAGGCGGAGGTGCTGCGGCCGGCGGTGGGGTGGAGGCAGCAGCTGAGCGCCGGGGCAGGATGTATTTTATGGGCTCCATCTGCTTCTGGGCGGCCGAGAACTGCTGGGCAAAGCTCTCGACCGTGTCGCCAAACAACCCGGCCGGGGAGATGGGGAGAGTCCAGGAACCGATTTTTATCGGTCTCCCTCATGAGCCAGAGATGTCGCTCCTGGACCACTAGAGTGGACATCGGCTGGCCAATGGAACGGGGGGTGACTTTCGTCGCCTGGAGGGCAAGGTCAGCCGCCGTCCGGAACTCCTGGAGGAGCTCTGGGCCAGGGCTACCCTCATGCATATCCATGAGTGCCTGGGCCTGGTGCACCTGAAGCAGCGCCATGGCATGCAAGGCGGACGCAGCCTGGCCACAAGACCTGTAAGCCTTCGCAGTCAGACTGGAGGAGAACTTACAGGCCTTGGACGGAAGACGTGGGTCACCGCGCCAGTTGGAGGCGGTCGCCGGACACAGTTGCATCGCGACGGCCCGCTCCACTGGCGGGATCCCCCCACGTATCCCCTGGCTTGCCCGCCGTCAAGGTTAGTGAGGAGGGAGGAGCCACCGGGTCGGTTCATGGCACTAAAGGGTGTCGACCACGACCTGGTGAGCTCCTCATGCACCTCCGGGAAGAAAGGCTGAGAACCAGCGCGACCTGCCCCGAGAAACCAATCATCCAACCTAGAAGGTTCGGGACGTGGTGGAGGGTTCCACTCAAGCCTGACCTTTTCGGCGGCCCGGGAAAGCATAGCCGTCAACTCGGGGTCCAACTTGACCGCTGCCACTCTCCCAGAGGGAGGCAGTGCAGCCGAATCTTCATCCTCCGAGGACTGGAACTCCCCTTCCGATGCAGCGATCGACATCTGCTCATCCACCGGGGCTCTGAAGGACACCGCCGGACACCCATGGGAGGGGCCAGCGGGTTCCCCTGGAAGCTTGACCGGTAGCGGCGCTTGTGAGGGATTAAGGGCCTGTGGAGGTATGCTCGGCGGGTTTGCCTTAAACGTAAACCTCAGGTCACCCCGGCCATTCGTCGAAGTAGATCTATTCTGCGGAATAGAGCTAGATCGAGGCATGGGTAGGGGGACTCCACCTTCACGAATGTAGGCGAGTCTCGACCTAAGCGCCGCGATAGTCATGTTCCCACAGTGAGAACACGAACTATCCACAAAGGCCGCCTCACCGTGCTGTATGCCCAGGCACATGATACAGCGATTGTGACCGTCAGCGGGTGACAGGGAACGGCCGCATCCAGTAGTGCACGGGTGGAATGACATCGTGAAAAAGACGCAGTGTCACACCCGTGTAGCTCTTTCTGTGCTGAAGCACCCAGGGGACGACCGCGGCAACACACCGGGAAATAGTGCAGCCCGTGTGTGTGCACTCACAAACTCTCTTTTTTGCTGTAAAAACAGCAGTTGTTTTTAATGCAGCAGTGGGCGCGGTCGCGCTGGTTGTGCTGTCTCGACAACACATGTGTCTTCCTCTCTCTTCTCTGGTCTCGTTCTCTCTCTCTCTTTCTCTCTTTCGAGTTTGCAAAACAGCTCTTCATCTACGCCGTTCGGCTCCAAAGTGAATGACAAACGTGCGTTGCATTTCACTTCCGCTTTATACCCGCAACGCGGGGCGGATAGCGAGATGCAAATCTCGCACGCCAATTCTCATTGGCCTGTTCTCTATATCTCGAAGCTGATAGGGGCTCCCTGAAGTGAACCCCAATTCATCGGTGACGTTCGACGTACGTCGAATGTGAATTTGGGAATTTGAAGTTCTTTTTGGAAAACTGGGAAGCCATGTCATCCGGACTAAAGAGGACAAGGACAACCCAAGTTGTTCTCAGCGCTCAGTTCAGAAGCCTGCATCTCTGATGGGATGGGGTTCCATGAGTGCGTGTGGCATTGGCAGCTTACACATCTGGAAAGGCACCATCAATGCTGAAAGGTATATCCAAGTTCTAGAACAACATATGCTCCCATCCAGACGTCGTCTCTTTCAGGGAAGACCTTGCATTTTCCAACATGACAATGCCAGACCACATACTGCATCAATTACAACATCATGGCTGCATAGAAGGAGGATCCGGGTACTGAAATGGCCAGTCTGCAGTCCAGATCTTTCACCCATAGAAAACATTTGGCGCATCATAAAGAGGAAGAGGAAGATGCGACAAAGAAGACCTAAGACAGTTGAGCAACTAGAAGCCTATATTAGGACTAGAAGCTTTCCTGTAGCTCAAACAATACGAGTGTGGCACTAGCAATGCCAAGGTCATGAGTTCTATTCCCAGGGAAAGCAAGAATTTACATTTAAATGTAAATGTATTAGACAAGATTGGGACAACATTTCTATTCCTAAACTTGAGCAACTTGTCTCCTCAGTCCCCAGACGTTTGCAGACTGTTATAAAAAGAAGAGGGGATGCCACACAGTGGGAAACATGGACTTGTCCCAACTTTTTTGAGATGTGTTGATGCCATGAATTTTAAAATCAACTTATTTTTCCCTTAAAATACATCTTCTCAGTTTAAACATTTGCTATGTCATCTATGTTGTATTCTGAATAAAATATTGAAATTTGAAACTTTCACATCATTGCATTCTGTTTTTATTCACAATTTGTACAGTGTCCCGACTTTTTTGGAATCGGGTTTGTATATCATATTTAGGAAATATAGCTATTCAGGATATATACAGTATGCGTCTTATTTTTTCTGAGCTTGTATTTGTGTTGTTGTAATTAGAAATGAGACCAAACTGAGTTAACATGAGTTCAACTTTTGAAGGAATGACTATAAAAAGGTCAATTCTAATGGAAACGTTGTGGGAATCAGCTCATTCATTCATAAGCAGGTTCAGAACAAGGGATTCCCCCCTTGTTGATGTTTTGATTTGATGATTTGATGTTTTTACATTTTATTTATTTTTGCTATTTCATAAATTGTGTTTTACACAATTTAAACACTTGACTCTTATTCCACAAGAAAGGAGTCAAGCAGGAGGGGTGCGCACTCGCTCTATCCCATTAGCAAGGCAGGAGCCTTCAAAGTGGATGCAGCAGCAGGGAGAGGCAGCTTGCAAGTAGCGGGGTAGCAGAGGAGGCGGATTATTAATAACACATGCCTTGACTTACCATGTAATTCCTCAAAACTAGACACGCCACATTAATATGCTCTCATCCAGGTCAGAAGCGACAGCAGAGAGGCTTCCTGAACCAGCATGAGAGCAACAGATAGTAGGAGAAGCTCAAGAAGGGAAAAACTCCTGTCAGACTCCCCCCCACACTCCGCCTACAATCCCTATGATCGACCCAGTCCTGCCACCTCGGATCTAAATAGCAAGGTGCAGATACTCAAATGATACTCAAATACACAATGAACATGAATAGGACAGGCATGGGTGTCTCTGAACATGCTGGAGCAAAATTCTGCGTGGAGCGGATCATCCTGGATGAACTTAAACTAGAGGAAGTAGCCCAACGGCAGACTGAAATCCATGGGCCCACTATAAAGGAGAAGATTGGTGACTCTATAAGGTAAGATTCAAAGACACCAAGTGTGTTATGCAAGGGAAATGATGCAGCACCCTTTATGACAGATATGTGACGATGTACATTTGCACTATCTATAGAGTTTTTTTTATTCGCTTTGGTACTATTTTCACAAGGTGTACATTTTCAAAACTCTTAGTACAAAAATTCAAACTGATCACACTTGTAACACAGCTAGTCATTCTTTCAAAACCTGATTTCATTCAGTTGCACATATTTTCAGTCCACATAATCATTGTGTCAAAGTAATATGAAATGAGAAAATTTGCTTTAATCACCGAAACACAACAGTATGATGATCTTTCATTTTAGTACTTTTACAGTTTCTCAATCGCTTTGGCACATTTTTCTTAAGATTCTCTAAACTGGAAGTTCAATTGTCACAAGTGTTTGCTGGAACATCAGAACTCTATAGCATGTCTGCAAAATATAGTTACTCACCCAAAACATTTAATTCATGCTTCAAAACTTAGGTATTGTGTTAGTAAATTGGCCAATGCCACCAAAAGAAAAAAGTCCCGTGAGCCATACTGGTCAAAATGTTTAGATGTTTTTTTACCATGGGAATATTTGTTATACAAATTGCATGTTTTTTGTCTTTTTTCTGTTGACAATAACTGCTTTCTATCCTATAAAATAATGTCAGTTTTGTCTAGTTGAATGCTCTTGATCACACTAAGCTTTTTACTGTAAATACAGATTTAGACAGTAGGAAAAAATAGTTTGGGAAAAGTTGTTTGTTCATTTTACACACTTACTCTCTCTCTCTCTCTCTCTCTCTCTCTCTCTCTCTCTCTCTCTCTCTCTCTCTCACACACACACACACACACACACACACACACACACACGTTTGTGCAAGTTATCATCTACGATAAATCACTCATGTAAAAATAATTCATTACATTTGGTAATCCAACGGACATTGCAAACAAGTTCTACCAGAAAGACTCAGGCACAAGAGCTCATTTGAATAAGATTTATTTAACAGTTAGTATGCAAATTAGTATCAAACAGATGAAATAAGGTTCTTTGGCGTAGGCCCCGTCCGAAAAGTTTGTATAGATAGTATACTTACCGTAGAAGATTTAATTATAAGGAGTTTATGATATGCTGTAAACTTTCCTCATGCTTGTTAAGAAACAAACCCAGGTAGCATGTAATCACTGAAACAATGTCGAGTCAGTGTTGATGTGTCAACGCCAATTACATTGAATTACTCAACTCTCATCCCTCAAGAGAGTCAATCATGGGTGGAGCTTCCCACTGTGGACGTATAATGGATGTCAGCTAATAAGAGCTGTGTGAGTAAACCTCACTCCCCTGGCCTTGAGAGGCATACTAGTGACTGACACTAAAGGCTGCAGTCTTAGCGTCCTTGTTACCATGCCCACCGCCCACACAGGAAATGCTGGTTTGAATCCCGTTTGGAGCGGTGCGAGTAGAACTGGAGGGGTTACAAAGACATCAAAATGAATGCTTGAGAGAACTCCCTTGAGAGCCGAACATGCTCTGTTCAAATGCTTGATTCTTATCTCTCCAAAGAGACTCAAGCAAGAACAGAGCTTTCTAAAGCAAATGCATCGCCATCAGTGCCTCTAACGCTGCAAAGGTAGAGCTACCAAGATCAAGGACTCTAATCACCCTGCAAACCCTCATTTCACGCTGCTGCCATCTGGTAAGCGCTTCCGAAGCCTGATGGCCAAAACTGAGAGACTCAGGAGGAGCTTCTTCCCCCAGGCCATCAGACTCCTGAACTTAACATCACGTGACTTCACGTCAGGATAAACATCGATACACTGACATTGCACTGCACTTTCTGTTCTCGTTGTTACTGTGTAACAACCTGTCATAAACCTGTTTGCACATTATACTCTTTATACATTTGTTAACCACATATTTATAAGTCTACAGTTTACTCACTGCACAGTCTACTTCAATTATTTTATTCCACTTTATCCTTATTTGTTACCTTTTTTTTTCTCTTGACTTGATTATTTATAATTCTACAGATATATATATATATATATAGATAGTACTTTTTTTATCCTATTTCTATATAATTTCCTCCTTGTGTTTTTAACTGTGAATTTGCACTGTCCATGGAGCGGACCTGTTTACATTTCACTGCCGGTTGTATATTCTGTATATAACTGTGTATGTGACAAATAAAACTCTTGAAATCTTGAAATCTAACTCCCTTGAGAGCCGAACGCACTTCATCCAAATGCTATCCCTCAAGAGAGAATCAAGCAAGAACATTCATCGCAAAGAACGCATCCAATGTCTGGTGGCTCTGTTCCATACAGAAGTTGCAAAGTCCCTTTAAGGCAAGTAATTTCAGTTGGTGGCCATCTTTGAATCCATCTTTGGACATCATCTCCAATCTCTTTGAATAGGGAAGCATCACATTCTCCAAAGCTGTTCACCAAGCTTACGATTAAATGTCATATTTGAAATCACCAATGAAATCTGACAACAACTGTCTCAAATTTTTTGTTTCTAAATGCTCAAATCATGACAAAAAAAATCTAAAGGCAGCTGCAGTGACAAAATGACTTTACCAAGTGGCGATATGCTTTTTTTTTTATTTATAATTTTTTTTACAAGGACTCATTTCACCATATTGGCCATTGCATGTTCTCCCATTCATAGTAATATGAGTTCACCATCTTTGTATATCTAAAGTCATTGCTACATATACAGTAAATTGGCTGATTCCTACGTCAGTTCTCCTAACTCATCTTGCTCACTGGGGGAAGTCATCTTGGCAAATAAAACAACTACAAGTAAACTGACAGATGATGACAAAATATAACAAATGGGCAGTGAGCAAAACTGGGTTAGGCCTGAAAGGACAGCTTTTTGTGCTCTGCCAAATGTATCACTTAATCAGCATAAGATGTTGCTTTTTTATATTTTCAAGGACTGAAACATTTTTTTTGAACATCATTCCTGGTCAAGCACAGTGTCTAGATAATGAAATGTGCTTTTGCAAAAAAGTGTCAGCAAAGTGATGAAAAAAACAAACCTTTTTGTCTGTGTGTTTGTGAGTTAGTGAAGTGTCATAAGTTCATTTGCAGATGTGTGATCTATTTGGCACGCTCATGTTTATGGGACGGCTATGGGTGTGGTGTGGGATGGATCCGTGAAGACTCTGATTAGGACCCAAGAACTCTTCCCATATGGACATTTCTGGTTTGGACATACTGTGTGTAACTGCACACTGAAATTCCCTACAAATCCTTTGGCTGCTCCTGTAGATGAGTCTGTCATCACTCCATGAAAACCCATGGAGTCCTATAAATGGACTCATTATTCTCAGTGAAAAGAAGAATCTTCAAAGATATTCTCAGGGAGCAAAAGAAAAAAAAAAAAACATCTCAATCCATACTTTTCCCCCTGGGAGGGGTTTGAGGTGAGTTGCCGAAACCCCTAAACCTAGGCAGAAAGGAGCACACAATGAACATGAATAGGACAGGCATGGGTGTCTCTGAACATGCTGGAGCAAAATTCTGCGTGGAGCGGATCATCCTGGATGAACTTAAACTAGAGGAAGTAGCCCAACGGCAGACTGAAATCCATGGGCCCACTATAAAGGAGAAGATTGGTGACTCTATAAGGTAAGATTCAAAGACACCAAGTGTGTTATGCAAGGGAAATGATGCAGCACCCTTTATGACAGATATGTGACGATGTACATTTGCACTATCTATAGAGTTTTTTTTATTCGCTTTGGTACTATTTTCACAAGGTGTACATTTTCAAAACTCTTAGTACAAAAATTCAAACTGATCACACTTGTAACACAGCTAGTCATTCTTTCAAAACCTGATTTCATTCAGTTGCACATATTTTCAGTCCACATAATCATTGTGTCAAAGTAATATGAAATGAGAAAATTTGCTTTAATCACCGAAACACAACAGTATGATGATCTTTCATTTTAGTACTTTTACAGTTTCTCAATCGCTTTGGCACATTTTTCTTAAGATTCTCTAAACTGGAAGTTCAATTGTCACAAGTGTTTGCTGGAACATCAGAACTCTATAGCATGTCTGCAAAATATAGTTACTCACCCAAAACATTTAATTCATGCTTCAAAACTTAGGTATTGTGTTAGTAAATTGGCCAATGCCACCAAAAGAAAAAAGTCCCGTGAGCCATACTGGTCAAAATGTTTAGATGTTTTTTACCATGGGAATATTTGTTATACAAATTGCATGTTTTTTGTCTTTTTCTGTTGACAATAACTGCTTTCTATCCTATAAAATAATGTCAGTTTTGTCTAGTTGAATGCTCTTGATCACACTAAGCTTTTACTGTAAATACAGATTTAGACAGTAGGAAAAAATAGTTTGGGAAAAGTTGTTTGTTCATTTTTACACACTTACATTCTCTCTCTCTCTCTCTCTCTCTCTCTCTCTCTCTCTCTCTCTCTCTCTCTCTCTCTCTCACACACACACACACACACACACACACACGTTTGTGCAAGTTATCATCTACGATGAATTATTTTTACATGAGTGATTTATTACATTTGGTAATCCAACGGACATTGCAAACAAGTTCTACCAGAAAGACTCAGGCACAAGAGCTCATTTGAATAAGATTTATTTAACAGTTAGTATGCAAATTAGTATCAAACAGATGAAATAAGGTTCTTTGGCGTAGGCCCCGTCCGAAAAGTTTGTATAGATAGTATACTTACCGTAGAAGATTTAATTATAAGGAGTTTATGATATGCTGTAAACTTTCCTCATGCTTGTTAAGAAACAAACCCAGGTAGCATGTAATCACTGAAACAATGTCGAGTCAGTGTTGATGTGTCAACGCCAATTACATTGAATTAACGCTACAAAGTGATGTTGCTTTAGCATCACTCTTGCACCCTCAGTTAATGTTGAAGCAATACTGAGATTTTAACCACAAATCAACAGTAATATCATTGAATCAACATTATAAACTGATGTTAGTTCAATATCACGTTTGCACCCGCATTTAATGTTGAATCAATGGTCAAATAACATTGAATCAACATTACACTATGATGGATTCTACATCACTGATGTTGAAGCAACACTGAAATTAACAAAAATAATCAATGGTAATATTTTTTGATCAATGATGTTGATTCTAGATCACTTTTATTGAAACTGAAATACAACTAAAATGACAACATAAAACAATGTTGCCACCTGATGTACCAAGTTAATGTTGAAACAACATTAATATTTCGACTACACTTCAATGGACCATTTCCAATTTGGAGAAAACCTTTTAAAATATAAATGACACCTTCTCAGCAGTTGAGTCCATTTATTTTATTTAACAGTTTACCACAATCAGTGACAAAAAAGATATAAAAGATCCTTATTTAAAAAAAGAAAAAGGGAAAAATAGGACAAAAACATTACAACCTTTAAAAATAAAATTAATTTCAGAATTAGGGGAGCGCGGGGCACAGCCTAACGCGGGGTTAGTTGTAACACGCATGGTTTAAAACTTTCCACACATGCCAGCATGATGAAGCTTTGTGGATTTCCTAGTTGCCATATCAACATTATTTAGAGAAAAAATGGAGCCAAAATTAAGAAATCTTTGGAAGATATCACTGAACATTTATTTAACCGTAGCATAAGTCAATTTCTTACTTAAGTTTATTTTTCATCTCTGTTTTTTGTGTTTATTTAAAACAAGATATTTTTAATGATTAAAAAATGCCATTATTTTATTTTTAAAAGTTAATAATTGTATTTTATTGACAAAATATTTTATATTTTTTTGATTATATCGTAACATTTTAAGCTGTCATTTGGTGGTCACCCGGGCTGAATTCATCGAGGTAGTTAAAAAGCTCCTCGGTGGCAAGGCACCGGGGGTCGATGAGATCCACCCTGAGTACCTCAAGTCTCTGGATGTTGTGGGGCTGTCTTGGCTGACACGCCTCTGCAACATTGCGTGGCGGTTGGGGACAGTGCCTCTGGACTGGCAGACCGGGGTGGTGGTCCCTCTTTTCAAGAAGGGGGACCGGAGAGTGTGTTCCAACTACAGGGGGATCACACTTCTCAGCCTCCCCGGGAAAGTCTATGCCAGGGTACTGGAGAGGAGAATTCGGCCGATAGTGGAACCTCGGATCCAGGAGGAACAGTGTAGTTTTCGTCCCGGTCGTGGAACACTGGACCAGCTCTGTACCCTTTCCAGGGTGCTGGAGGGTTCATGGGAGTTTGCCCAACCAATCCACATGTGTTTTGTGGATTTGGAGAAGGCATTCGACTGTGTCCCTCGTGGCGTCCTGTGGAGGGTGCTCTGGGAGTGCGGGGTCCGGGGCCCCTTGCTTAGGGCTGTTACGGAGCAGGAGCTTGGTCCGCATTTCCGGCAGCAAGTCGGACTTGTTCCCGGTGCATGGTGGACTCCGGCAGGGCTGCCCTTTGTCACCGGTTCTGTTCATAATTTTTATGGACAGAATTTCTAGGCGCAGCCAAGGGCCGGAGGGTGTTCGGTTTGGGAACCACATGATTTCGTCGCTGCTTTTTGCGGATGACGTTGTTATGTTGGCCTCCTCAGACCAGGACCTTCAGCGTGCACTGGGGCGGTTTGCAGCCGAGTGTGAAGCGGCCGGAATGAGAATCAGCACCTCCAAATCCGAGGCCATGGTTCTCAGTCGGAAAAGGGTGGCTTGCCCACTTCAGGTTGGTGGAGAGTTTCTGCCTCAGGTGGAGGAGTTCAGGTATCTTGGGGTCTTGTTCACGAGTGAGGGAAGGATGGAACGGGAGATTGACAGACGGATCGGTGCAGCCTCTGCAGTAATGCGGTCGATGTACCGGTCTGTCGTGGTGAAGAAGGAGCTGAGCTGTAAGGCGAAGCTCTCGATTTACCGGTCAATCTACGTTCCTACTCTCACCTATGGTCATGAGTTGTGGGTCATGACCGAAAGGACAAGATCCCGGATACAGGCGGCTGAAATGAGCTTTCTCCGCAGGGTTGCTGGGCGCTCCCTTAGAGATAGGGTGAGAAGCTCAGTTACTCGGGAGGAGCTCAGAGTAGAGCCGTTGCTCCTCCACATCGAGAGGAGCCAGTTGAGGTGGCTCGGGCATCTATTTTGGATGCCTCCTGGACGCCTTCCCGGGGAGGTGTTTCGGGCATGTCCCACCGGGAGGAGGCCCCGGGGAAGACCTAGGACACGCTGGAGGGATTACGTCTCCCGGCTGGCCTGGGAACGCCTCGGGGTTCCCCCGGAAGAGCTGGAGGAAGTGGCTAGGGAGAGGGAAGTCTGGGCGTCTCTGCTTAGACTGTTGCCCCCGCGACCCGGCCCCGGATAAGCGGAAGATAATGGATGGATGGATGGATTTGGTGATGTTACATTGTGCCCCTCACGTTACAGTGTACCCCACCTATGGGGCATGTTGTCTCATTTCACTTCCATTCTTTCGGGGTAAATCAAGAAAAAAGTATACACTTTATTAATGAAACAAAACCACATATTTGTACTAGACGTGTGAAATTAATGTGGGGAAAAAATAAGTGGATTTACACAAACTGAGACAGTCAAAAAGTGTTAGGTTGTGCCCCGCTCTCCCCTATCATCAGCTACAAGTGGTTCAATTTTCCCACAGTCACATTCAAGAATCTTAATATACTAATCACAATATGATTCACTTAAAAAAAAAAAAGTTGCTCAACACAAAATATTCAAACTATGATTACAGTGCCATTAAATTCTGTATATTTATTCTAATTTTCTAAAATCTATTAATGCTTCAATATCAAAAGAAAGTGTGCCTGATTTTTATGTATTTTTGTTTGTTTATCTCCAGCCTTAATTAAACACACCTGAAGCAGCTGATCAAGGTCATTAGGCTCAATGAAAACTTCAGGCAGGTGTAGAGGAATAAACCCCTCTGAGCTATGACCATAGACCGTTACATAAATCTCAGTTCATTTTCTGTGAAACTACATAGCATTCAAATAACAAGTTCATCTTGAAGAATAAAAGAGGGATAGTTCACTTCATTTTCAACAAGTTGAAGTTTTTTCATTTAAAGTACAGGATAGTTCAAGCCTCGGGTCATCATTTACTCACCCTCAAGTTGTTCCAAACCTGTATGAGTGTCTTTCTTCTGCTGAACACAGAAGATATTTTAATGAATGTTGGTAACCAGACAGTTTACGGTAACCATTGATTTCTATAGTAGAAAAAATACTATGGATGTCAATGCTGCCATCAACTGTCTGGTAAGTTTAAGAGTAAGTTAGTGACTTTCAGTTCCAAAAATGGAGGTAACTTTCAGAGTATGTAAGTAACCATGGCAACTCACTCTATGAACATAACCTGCTCCTCATGATCCAGGATTAGTTTGCTTAAGAGGTATTTAAATGTGTGTTATATAATTAATATACACTCACCTAAAGGATTATTAGGAACACCTGTTCAATTTCTCATTAATGCAATTATCTAATCAACCAATCACATAGCAGTTGCTTCAATGCATTTAGGGGTGTGGTCCTGGTCAAGACAATCTCCTGAACTCCAAACTGAATGTCAGAATGGGAAAGAAAGGTGATTTAAGCAATTTTGAGCGTGGCATGGTTGTTGGTGCCAGACGGGCCGGTCTGAGTATTTCACAATCTGCTCAGTTACTGGGATTTTCACGCACAACCATTCTAGGGTTTACAAAGAATGGTGTGAAAAGGGAAAAACATCCAGTATGCGGCAGTCCTGTGGGAGAAAATGCCTTGTTGATGCTAGAGGTCAGAGGAGAATGGGCTGACTAATTCAAGCTGATAGAAGAGCAACTTTGACTGAAATAACCACTCGTTACAACCGAGGTATGCAGCAAAGCATTTGTGAAGCCACAACACGCACAACCTTGAGGCAGATGGGCTACAACAGCAGAAGACCCCACCGGGTACCACTCATCTCCACTACAAATAGGAAAAAGAGGCTACAATTTGCACAAGCTCACCAAAATTGGACAGTTGAAGACTGGAAAAATGTTGCCTGGTCTGATGAGTCTCGATTTCTGTTGAGACATTCAGATGGTAGA
This sequence comes from Paracanthobrama guichenoti, assembly GCA_018749465.1. Classification (NCBI taxonomy): domain Eukaryota; kingdom Metazoa; phylum Chordata; class Actinopteri; order Cypriniformes; family Gobionidae; genus Paracanthobrama; species Paracanthobrama guichenoti. The sequence continues at coordinate 5,787,217 of CM031965.1, read as the reverse complement.
GTCAGAATTTGGCATAAACAGAATGAGAACATGGATCCATCATGCCTTGTTACTACTGTGCAGGCTGGTGGTGGTGGTGTAATGGTGTGGGGGATGTTTTCTTGGCACACTTTAGGCCCCTTAGTGCCAGTTGGGCATCGTTTAAATGCCACGGCCTACCTGAGCATTGTTTCTGACCATGTCCATCCCTTTATGACCACCATGTACCCATTCTCTGATGGCTACTTCCAGCAGGATAATGCACCATGTCACAAAGCTCGAATCATTTCAAATTGGTTTCTTGAACATGACAATGAGTTCACTGTACTAAAATGGCCCCCACAGTCACCAGATCTCAACCCAATAGAGCATCTTTGGGATGTGGTGGAATGGGAGAGCTTCGTGCCCTGGATGTGCATCCCACAAATCTTCATCAACTGCAAGATGCTATCCTATCAATATGGGCCAACATTTCTAAAGAATGCTTTCAGCACCTTGTTGAATCAATGCCACGTAGAATTAAGGCAGTTCTGAAGGTGAAAGGGGGTCAAACACAGTATTAGTATGGTGTTCCTAATAATCCTTTAGGTGAGTGTAGTTAAATTAATATAACTAAATGTGTTATATAGTTACAGTTGTAATATACAAAATATTCATTGTAAAGCACAATTATAACAAGGTAATGTTTAAATGTTAATTCAATTATAATATATTTCTTATTTATTTTATTGTCATCTCACACATGGATCTGCATTAAACAAACAATATAATATTTATTCTCAGTGAATAAAGATTACTTATTAAATGAAGACATTGAAAAAAAAGGAAAAAAAAGATTGCACAACCACCAAATAGGTGGCGATGTGCACTAAGTAGGTTATGTAACTCGCCATTAACAAAGGAAGAAGAAGAAGTAGAATGGCGCACTCTTTCTTAGCATCTGTTTCCATGGTGAATCGTCAAGTCGTCGCTCTGTTGAGGTTGTCTTGTGTGTTCATGGTTAACATACTCTGGGTTGTCTGAACTTACTCCCGGACTCGTTTTTGGAACCAGCATACCTCGAGTAAGTGTAAGGTCCGCTAAAATCCTTCCAATGAGGGTAATGATCCGCGGTCAAAGGTCGCTGTGCATTAGATGTTTTCAGCTGGGAAAAAGGATTTAATTCCAATTTATCTTTATCTGACTCATAATTTATCATAATTTCGAATTTAGGTTAAAATGCCAATTGGTTATTTGGTCATTTATATTTAATAGTTATCATTTAATTATTCTGTTATATTATACCCATTCATAATCTACTAAAGTATTATTAAGTTAATAATTCCAGAGTAAATCAGAATAGATCAAAATGTAACAATTTATTAACAGTCAGGTAAATGTATAACGGTGATTACATAATCCGTTCGAGGCTAGTCCATGCATAACATCAAATACTCTGAAGTAAAGAATAAAATATGGATACTGACTTCTTAAAATGACATAACGCTGAGCGTCTATAGGAGACACTCAGCGTTACGGGCTGACCAATATCTAAGTTCAAGCCCCGACCCTTTCTGAAACATCTCCTTAAATATCAGATCAAGATATAAAACTCTTTCAAATGTAAACATGTGTTAACAATGGGAACTTAAATTGTCCATCTTCATCTCCCTTCACTCCTACTAAAAGAGAAATGTGCTCTGCAATCACTGATGGATGAAGACATGTGCAGTGTGACATTCTTGCTCATGTTCATGTCTCTTGCACTTCAAGAAATCTGTTAAATGATGTTCGAACTTTATTCAGGAATTTCCCAATAAACATTACTAAAGCAAGATTTTTTTAAGAATGTAGAAAAATGTTTCTAATTACAGTCAGTAACAATACAAATCAAACGCAAATAACAAGCACGCAAAATAAAGCAACAGAGAAATAATAAGGTAGATGCAGCACTGTTTGAAATTGTATAAGAGAAGTCATGTATGTCAGGTGGTTCAGCACACAAGACTGTATAGGATGCATCTGTGTTTTCTCTCTAATGAAGAAGCATCAATTAGGCTACTGAGAAGTACACATGCTAAACCAAAATGGGCGTTTACCAATCAGTGGCCAATTTCAAACTACAACCATTTTTCAACCATTTTTCAACAGACTTGCTAAACCCATGAAGGCCCATCCCTAAACCATGTGGTAATCCATGTGGATTAGAGCAAATCGGGTAAAGTAGTTGAAAATGCCCATTGTGGTTTGAAAACGCCCCGCTGATTGGGAAACACCCACTATAGTGTTCTGCAGAGATACACACCAGCATGATCTTGTGCTCATCAACTACAAATCACTGTTAGTTACTAACAGACTGTCACTGTCTTCACCCATGTGTGCTGTTGACTTTCATCACAATTTCAATGCTGATGCAACACACTTTAAACATTGAAATGTCAATCTCAACCAAATGATGGTTTGGATCAAAACTCAACATTGTATCAATGTTACCATGCTGTCTGGGAAGTTATCTTAGCGAAAGAGGATGTGAGTAATGTGAATTAGGTCAGAGTTTCAGTATATATAGTCACGTTATACTGCGGTGCATGAAGACGCATTGTGAGAATCCTTAGCCTGTGGAGTCAGAAGAGTCGCTTAGGCCCTGAGTGGGGTAGAAGTGGAATTAAAGTGATTAAATTTGGAAGCATATGAAAACACCACCACCAGCAGTTTGAATTAAGAATGTACAGTTAAATTGTGTGAAATGAAGGCATAAATAAATATCTATTTAAATGACTGTAAAAACTATGGCATGAGAGGCCGTGTAAATCCGATTAACACAGAAAGACCACGTAGGTCAGGTTACATGGAAGGCCAATTATGTGAATAAAACGATGAAAGGCCAATTATATGAAGGTTCATGATAGGCCAGGTTACATAATTCAATAGTCAGTCATACCTGATGGCCACAATAGGCCATGGTATGCAAAGGGGCCATGATAGGCCATGTATAATACTGTAAAGGGATGCATTTGTGAAGACTGAAGCCAAAGATATTGTAGAAAATAGTACCAAAGCGAAAAAAAAAAAAACCCTTATGGAATTGTTAATACATTGGATATTGTTGCATAGCCAATAATGTCAAGGAGGATTTAGAGTACTATTTTCCATGAACACACTATAAAAATTGTATTCTTTCACTGTCTGCAAGGTGTTCTGTAGGACAGTGGAAGACTTGGATTCTAACGTGGATACCAGTTCTGTCCTGGATCCCCCGGTATTCCATTCAGGAGAATGGACTTGGTGACCTGGTTTCAGGTGTCAGTGTGGGAATCATGCATTTGCCTCAGGGTCAGTTTACAAGTTTAAGTTACAAAGCAAAACTACACATTGGGTAAATATTGTCAAAATTACCTTGAAGAATAAAAAACGAACAAAACCACATTGCTGGGATGTCCCGAAGAAAAAGGGTTGATAATCATGCTAAATAATGTTTATATATTTATATCCACTGTAAGCTTGTCTGTGTGTTGATTGATGCTCAGGTATGGCATACGCTCTCTTGGCTTCTGTCCCACCTGTGTTTGGTCTCTACACCTCCTTCTATCCTGTACTGGTGTACTTCATCTTTGGCACTTCTAAACACATCTCCATAGGTGAGGAGAAGAGAAAGAATGTAGCTAATGTGAAATGTGAATTTGCATTTGATGCAAAATATATTTAATACATATATTCTTTTACCAGCATTATCACACATAATTGTCATACTGGATATATACACAGCCTAGCCTACTATAGTAATAATTTCTGATTCCAATTTGCCTGCCTGCAATGCTTTGTAGGGACCTTTGCGGTGATTAGCATAATGATCGGGAGCGTCTCACAGCGACTGGCTCCTGAGGATCACTTTCTGACCAATGGGACAAATGGATCAGTCGTCGTGGATACGGAGGCGAGAGACGTGCAGCGGCTGAAAGTGGCTGTGTCAACGACGTTACTGTGCGGCATCTTCCAAGTGAATCTTGCAAAATAACACATGAAAGAATCTGGAAACACAAAAGTGTTTTTGTTAATTTCGTATTGTGTCTCTTCCTGTAGGTTTTATTGGGTCTAGTTCGGTTCGGGTTTGTAGTGACGTATCTCTCCGAGCCGTTAGTGCACGGCTACACGACAGGTGCGGCCACTCACGTCATCATCTCACAACTCAAATACATGTTTGGAGTTTCACCCAGACGATTCAGTGGACCCCTGCAGCTGCTGTATGTGAGTATTTCAGTAGGTTAAAGGGGACCTATTATGCAAAATTCACTTTTACATGGTGTTTCAACATGCACGTGTGTGTACACAACCACCCTAAAAGTCCACCCACCCCTCTTTTAATCGCCGTAAATAATAAGCACCCAGTGTCTCAGAACAAGCGTTTGCAGATTCTGTACAATAGCTTAGGCCCCGCCCACGATTGCTGACGGACTCCGCCCTATTAGCATAGACTCCGCCCTCATTGAACTGCACACAGTGCGCCATGTTTATCTCCTCGCCAGAGCATTTGACAGCAGCATTCAAGTAAGAAATGTGTTCTTATTAAAGCTACTAAAGTTATTCAATCAAGAGCAGTGAGTGATTTTCTGTTTTTCTTTTGTTATAGCAGTAGGAACTGTATTTTACGCTGCTTTCACTTTAATACACAGATCTAATATATACATGCAATATCTTGACTTGCTGTTTACATTCACAGATATAACCGACGATGTTTATGTAAATGTGTGTTTTTGACATATTGTGTGTATTTTACAGTTCAAGCGCATTAACACGTGAAAGAGAACTTAGGCTGTCCGTGTACTATGTGAGCAACTTAGGTACTACATTTGAATTTGAACTTACTTACCGACCGCTAAAAAGTACATTTTATATGTGTAGTATGAATGTAATCCGGACGTACTACATCCGCCATGTTGTTATTATCATGTGACCTACCAGCGTCAGTTGCGTCTGTTCACCCCCATTCATAAATCCTCTCCCGTGTCCTCATGGGATAGTAAAGTGTCCATCGAATGCGTACTTCAGAATCTCGCCAGAAGAGAGGTCATCTGGGTATTTTTCGCCTACTGTTTTTCCAAATACTATGAATCCGGACATACTACTCTGTTGGCGTACTGTTACTATATAGTAAGGAAGTATTTGATTTTGGACACAGCGTTAGTTTAATATTCACGGGACGCACCGTCAGCTTTCTGTGCGCATGCTTCGGGTTTAGACTGAAATGGATTTAAAACACATGCAGATAATAAACTTTTGTGATGATGAAGATTAGACCTACAATGTTGCGTGACTGAGAGATAATAATCAACCAAACAGATGTTTTAGTTTTCGGGCAGAGTATCGGAGGCTGGAGCTGTAAAGTCTCTGCCCTCTTCTGGAAAGTGTGGTGGGGTGAGACACATGCATGAAAACGGCATGTTTTTCCTTCCAATCAAAAATGGTGATTTACAACATGGTATAACAAATTATTTGTGGGGTATTTTGAGCTGAAACTTTTTTAGGCTACACCAGAGGATATAAAGCTGTTTTTATATCATAGGCAGTAAAATAATTATCATATCATAAAAAGTGGTTATAGAATGGATTATACTGCCTAAATATTTCTGCAAAAATCTAAACTTTGTCAAATGTTGATTAACCATCGATCACAACTAATTATATTATTAATTATAATAACATAGCATTTTAGTATATATAAACATTATGTTTAAGTAATGAGTTAAAGGTAAAGTAGGCAATTTCAGAGTAGGCAATTTTCTAAGTTAGCAATAGCATGCTAGCTTAGAAATCATAAGATCCCACCCTCCCTTTGGAGCATCTCTAAAGCCACGCCTCCTCTAAAACACAGCCAGAGCAGAGTCAGCAAAGTGTTAAATTACCTCATGTCTTAAAGCACACAACTTTACAATAATAATTAATGTAAACAACTTATAGAGCTCTGGTTGTACCTCCTGACTGCTCCAGATTAATTTCGCCGTTGATAGTGTTTACATAGAAATGCATAAATCCGAGTCTTGAGATTTCTACAGCCACAATCGTCTACCCCACAAGTTCTAGAGATGCTCTGACCCAGTCGTCTAGCCGTCACAATTTGGCCCTTTACAAACTCACTCAAATCCTTACATTTGCCCATTTTTCCTGCTTCTAACACATCAACTTTAGCCCTGTTCGGACGGTAATTGTTTCTCGTGGGGTCGGTATTTGCATCATTTACAGGGGCTAGTCTGTGATTTTTATTGCCGTCCGAATCCAGAATGTCACTGTTTTCCTCCCACCACCCGCGTAAAAATCCCCGGCCGAATTACCAACTGTTTTTTGACAAACAACAAGGTCATGTGGTAATTTAATTGCCGTCCGAATCCACATCTCTGAGTTTTCAAGAAGAGATCGCTTCAAAATTAACTGTTTATATCCTTTTTGAGCACTCATGAGCAGCATCGTATCATTGCGCTTCGCTGTAATGTGGATGCATTTTAAAGATCTAGCCTACACTTTTATTCCTGAAATGCTGGAAAGTATTTACAAGAATAATCTTTCCTCACCGCTCAAAAGAGAAAGAGAAGAAAAACATGTAAACATTTGAAATGAGAATCAGTAATTAACGTTATATAGGTTAAATTTGCAGCGTTGTATTAACTTATTTCCGCTCATTTCCACATTTTTAAAATGACATCTTCCTATTATTAAATTAAATATGATTTTATTCTTATTATTTCAAGCATGACATTTCTTTCAAAATGACATTTTTACAGCAGACAATGATCACGTGAGCAGTGTTCCCAGGTGCGCAGGATCACAAAACTCCTCCACCGTGAATAAACCGCCATCCGAATGCACAAGTTTTATCACTGAGATGGCATGCAAATTTATTTTTACGGACGTCCACGTGAAACAATTACCGTCTGAATAGGACTTTTGAGGACAAAATGTTCACTTTCTGCCTAATATATCCCGCCCACAAACAGGTGCCGTAATGAAGAGATAATCAGTGTTAATCACTTCACCTGTCAGTGGTCATAATGTTATGCCCGAATGGTGTATGTTTTATTAGACAAGGCAACAACTGTTTGGATACATTTCACCCATCCACGGAGGCTGTCCCTGAGGAGTCTGCGCTGGCCTGGCCTCCTGAACTCCCTGAGCCGCCGTGGTCTCCTGAGCTTCCGGCGCCTCACTCGGTTTTCACTCAGTGTTTGTCCATCTTTGTCAATGTCAACACGTGTGTGAGGCTTGAGCTTTGTTATTAAAATTCGTGACACCATCACTCCAGGCGCTGAACTAATAAACACTCTGTTACTCTATTATAGACTTCAGTGGTTACACAGTGGTACACAAGTACAATAATTAATGTTGCCCCATACAAATTCAATTTCAGACACATTTTAAAAATACACATTTATTTTATGAATGTAAGTTTCTCTGTCTCTTTAGACTCTGGTGGAGCTGGGCAGTTTATTACCGCAGACTCACATTCCCACTCTGGTGATCAGTCTGGTGGCTCTCACAGCTCTGGTCATTGTGAAAGAGATCAACTCCTGCTACAGACACAAATTACTTCTCCCTGTTCCCATAGAGCTCATGGTGGTGAGTACACAGTGTGCCATGATTTTTCAGATGATAGACCAGAAAACTGCAACCTAGCAGCATACAAAACAGATCAGTAAACAACTTTGGGTGTATATTCCAGATTATTGCAGGGACTCTTGTTTCTCATTATACTGATCTGAAAGCTGTTAATGGTGTCGATGTGGTGGGAGACATTCCCAGTGGGTAAGTGTCTGCTCTACATTTCATACATAGATTCTGAGTGGATATTAAAAGTTAAACTGTTTCTTTTGAAACGCCAATCCTCTTGCAAAAGGTTAGAAAGTTTTCTTGGCGACTCACTTCTCGGTCTTGATCTCTGTTTTCGTTAAACCCCGTCAAAACAAGTCTAGAGCAAAGCACTAATCCCAAGCCGCATGAAATTCCATGACTTACACCCTCACGTGTAAGATTTACAGGACCCTTGACTTCCTTCAAAGTATCAAATATGATCCATCAGGCTTTTGAGGAATGTTTATTTGTTCATCTCTCAATCATCATTGTATTCAATTGCATTATATGTTTTGTCCCCGCTATAAACTGTAAACTACAGAGCTTTGATCATAAAACTTTGCATTTAAGTATCATCTTAATAATACATTTTATTGGAGATATAGAGTGACATCTGATATTTATAAGCATTTTATGTAAGTATCTGTTATAAATACTGTTTTACATATCTCACTGATTTACAATACAAGCTATCAGAATGTAATCTTAACTTTTTTGGCCATATAAATATCAGCAACTTCAGCAAATTGCACATTTTTGCATTTTGGACTCTGAATAAAAGTTGTTTTTGTTTTTCCTCCTTGAGAATGAGATTCATATTCTCCTGTATCATATAAGCCATAAAAAGCCTTATATATGAAATATGATACTCAACAAAAAAACACATATGTAAACATTATATATATATATATATATATATATATATATATATATATATATATATATTGTCTAAAGCTTAAAAAAAGATTTCTGACTATTATTATATTATTTCATATGTCAGGCTTTACAGGGTTAAGCATATAAAGGACACACACAAAGGTCGTTGGGGAGAAATGCCCCATGCATTACCTAAAAGCTAAAGTCATGTTAGTGATCTGTAACCTCTGACCTCTCCACAGGCTGGTGCCACCCAGAGTCCCAGAGGTGGGTTTCTTCTCCTCAGTGGTAGGAGACGCGTTTGCAGTGGCTGTGGTGGGATACGCCATCAGCATTTCTCTGGGCAAGACTTTTGCCCTCAAATATGGATATAAAGTAGACAGCAATCAGGTACAACACGTGTCACAAAACCGACATGAGCCAACCAACCCATGTCGCACATATGCCCTCAGTACACTTGTTATCATGCTCTGAAATTTTTGAGCGATGTGCAGAGGTGAGTGTCTCTCATTGTCCCTCTGCAGGAGTTGCTGGCGTTGGGGTTCAGTAATGTCATCGGTGGCTTCTTCCAGTGCTACTCCGTCACTTCCTCACTATCTCGCAGTCTCGTCCAGGAGAGCACGGGGGGGAAAACACAGGTCATATTCCACAAAAGAAGACATTAACACTTTAAATTGCATTTAAAAGCGTCATGAATTTTTTTATTTGTTTATACTGTTGTCTGAGGACAACTTATGACATTTGCGTGGTTTTTCCATTCAAAAACATCATAATGAATACGTTTTCTCCCCTGGTTTTGAGCCTCTCCCATGAACGCTCGGTTTTTATGGGTGTGCCGCACTGAAGACTTGGAAGTAAACGCCCACGGCTGTGATTGGATAAGCTTTGCATATTATAATGAGCTCTGGCTCCCCCGTGAGTACACGTGAGGGATTGTTTTGAAAGCATGTGGGGAAACAGCAACCGGAAAGATTCGGCCAGCTCGCAAAATGTCTTTATCAAACAAACACAATGATTTATCTCTCATCCAATCCGCAGTGAAATGGTCTTCCCCACATGAGCTGGATCTTCATTAAAAATTAAGTTCAACCACTCATTCCTAATATTAAAATCAGAAGGAAGCTTATGCAGCGACTGTGTTCTTCCACAACCAGGCACAGCACAATATCTTACTCTCTTCGGCATGTTTATTACTCTGTAGCACGATCCATTTAGCTCCACGTAAGCAGGTAGGCGGGGCTACAGAATCAGGCATTCTATATACCAACCCAACATTTGCACATACAGTATTTAAAACATAATATGCTGTCTGTTATGCACAACTACAAGTATACTTTTGTGTCATGTAGGTGGCTGGAGTGATATCTGCTGTTATTGTGCTAATTACAGTTTTGAAGCTCAGTTCACTTTTTGAGGAGCTGCCAACAGTAAGTCATGCACTCATATAAACACTAGACAAAATTTACAGCTACAATCAATATACACTCACCTAAAGGATTATTAAGAACAGCTGGTCAATTTCCCATTAATGCGATTATCTAATCAACCAATCACATGGCAGTTGCTTCAATGCATTTAGGGGTGTGGTCCTGGTCAAGACAATCTCCTGAACTCCAAACTGAATGTCAGAATGGGAAAGAAAGGTGATTTAAGCAATTTTGAGCGTGGCATGGTTGTTGGTGCCAGACGGGCCGGTCTGAGTATTTCACAATCTGCTCAGTTACTGGGATTTTCACGCACAACCATTTCTAGGGTTTATAAAGAATGGTGTGAAAAGGGAAAAACATCCAGTATACGGCAGTCCTGTGGGCGAAAATGCCTTGTTGATGCTAGAGGTCAGAGGAGAATGGGCCGACTGATTCAAGCTGATAGAAGAGCAACTTTGACTGAAATAACCACTCGTTACAACCGAGGTATGCAGCAAAGCATTTGTGAAGCCACAACACGCACAACCTTGAGGCGGATGGGCTACAACAGCAGAAGACCCCACCGGGTACCACTCATCTCCACTACAAATAGGAAAAAGAGGCTACAATTTGCACAAGCTCACCAAAATTGGACAGTTGAAGACTGGAAAAATGTTGCCTGGTTTGATGAGTCTCGATTTCTGTTGAGACATTCAGATGGTAGAGTCAGAATTTGGCGTAAACAGAATGAGAACATGGATCCATCATGCCATGTTACCACTGTGCAGGCTGGTGGTGGTGGTGTAATGGTGTGGGGGATGTTTTCTTGGCACACTTTAGGCCCCTTAGTGCCAATTGGGCATCGTTTAAATGCCACTTCCAGCAGGATAATGCACCATGTCACAAAGCTTGAATCATTTCAAATTGGTTTCTTGAACATGACAATGAGTTCACTGTACTAAAATGGCCCCCACAGTCACCAGATCTCAACCCAATAGAGCATCTTTGGGATGTGGTGGAATGGGAGCTTCGTGCCCCGGATGTGCATCCCACAAATCTCCATCAACTGCAAGATGCTATCCTATCAATATGGGCCAACATTTCTAAAGAATGATTTCAGCACCTTGTTGAATCAATGCCACGTAGAATTAAGGCAGTTCTGAAGGCGAAAGGGGGTCAAACACAGTATTAGTATGGTGTTCCTAATAATCCTTTAGGTGAGTGTAGAAAATGGCATTTGTGATATAGAATGACATTATGTAATTAAAATAATTGTAGTTGATAAAACTCTCTGTCCAAACATTGGCATTCATTGGTGTCTCGTGTCCAGTGTTGTTATAGTTATTTAACTAAAACTAAAGTTATTACAAATAGTTTTTGGTAATTGAAACAAAGCTGACATAATATATAAATATTAGATTTAAACAAGACTTAAACATAAAAAACTTAGCAATTAGAAATGCCATCTTGGCAACTAAATGAAATAAGTACTAAAATTACTAAAACTAAAATAAATTAAAGCTAAATAGAAAAAACAATACACACGGAAACATTGTATTGTCAGCCTACATAATTTACAAATTTTGTAACTTTTACTATTTATTTATTTAAAGGGTCAAAATGAAAGTTTGTAATGGTGTGGTCTCAGAGCTTTTACTAAAGTATTCTAATAAATGCCAGTTAAAAATACCTCTGGAGCCAATGAAAGCTGAATTTAGAAATTATTTATTTATTATTTTATTGATATATTTAACTACATTTTTACATAATTTTAAATATGCCTATTGATTGATTTAGGCTACTTTTATCAGATTCGTACATTGAAAATATATTCTTTCATTTTTGTTCCTCCTGCATGTCCTGATTTTGCATTTCTGGGTCAACATATTTTGTTGATCCTGAAACAACATTTCTGTCCAAAAACAGTCCCAATGCTATCCATACCCCTAATCCTATCCCTGCCCATAAATTATCCCTAAAATCAGAGGGAAATTATGGTGAATATCATGATGTATAAGCACCTCACCCTTTTTGTAAGCCTAAACTTGTCCCTCAAATCTGATTGGTTGATTGGAATGTTGATCCAGGAACATGTTGCTTGGTGAAATCAGGTTCTGCTGGCACTCCTAATCCTCAGTAGTTGTTGTTTGTGTGTCTGTCATCAGGCTGTGCTTTCCACCATCGTGTTTGTGAATCTGAAGGGAATGTTCATGCAGTGTCAGGATATTCCTGCTCTATGGAAGAGCAACAGAGTAGATCTGGTGAGATCTGATCATTGAAGGGTACATAACACACACAGTTTCTGCCAACCTCATGTTAATCTTGAGTACCTATTATTGCATCCTTCATATCTCCGAAGAGTCTTTAGTTTTATCATATTTATAAAAGACAGATACGCTGTACAGATTCTTTCTGAAAACAGCCGAACTCATGGAAACGTGCAGTGGGCGGAGCTAAAGAGTCACCAATACACACACACACACACACACACACACACACACACACACAGACACAGACAATACATTATGGCATTATCCCTATAACTTACGATTCACTTTACGTTCATGTTGTTTACATTATATGCACTTATGTGCCAGTTGCCAACAAACGGTTTTGACTCATGACCGTGAGCAAACACATACACTTGCAGAACTTTCTGCGTGCTCTCAGAAAACTTTCCGAAACTTGTTAGAATCCTGAAGGAGTGTATTTGCCCTCCATAGGGATTTTCACATTACGCTTAACCCTGGGTTTTCATCATTCTAAACCCTGCGTATAAGCCCGGGTAAAGGAGCTTTTCACACTTGCTTTTACCCGGGGTTTTAAAACCCTGATCTGGAGTACGGTTAGCACTGCTTTTGCGCCCGCATTGCGGTACCAAATGTGTACAGGGTGAAATGATGATTGTTAAATTGATTAGATTGTTACGACTAGATGTTTAGCAACAGACAACTGTGCCTCATATTCACAGGCTTTAGACAGTCACAGAAACACGGCAAGTTGTATAAACATTAGGCTATGTTTCAACATTTAAGGGGGAAATGTCAAATGGTGACAGAAAACGAGACGTTTGTAGTCAAAAAGTCCATTTAGTACAAACTTGATAGTAGGCCACGGCAATATATAATAAAAGGATGTGCAATGCAAGAGCCTTTATGTAAATAGGTAGCATGCGCATTCATCCAATCAGTGACACTGACTTCACAAATATGCAAATAAGAACGTTGCGGTTTAAGAGTGTACATCATAGCATTGTCAGCTTATGACAATGTCATGAAACATCAGCTTATGAATGAATTGTTAACCCTGGGTAAACTATGAGCAGTGTAAAATGTGAAGCAAGATAACCCAGAATTCTGTTTACCCAGGGTTTAGAATGACCCAGGGTTAACTAGATCAAGTGTGGAAAGGCCTTCTCTGTCTTGTTTCTCTAGCTGGTGTGGCTGGTGACGTTTCTCTGTACTGTTCTGCTGAATCTGGATCTGGGCCTGGCAGCTTCCATCATATTCACACTGCTCACAGTGATCTTCAGGACACAGCGGTGAGCCTGTGTGAAACTGTATTTGTGTGTCTATAAAGATAAAGGCTAGTTAAGCATAACCATCCTAATTTCTTTCTGTCTAGTCCCAGGTACTCTTTACTTGGCAGGGTGCCTGACACAGAACTGTACTTAGAAACGGAGTCATATAAGGAGGTGAGACTTTTACGAGTACAATATGCCTGTTTATGGAGCTTATATAATCTATATTTGTGTTTATGGTCAGGCTAAAGCAACCCCAGGTATCACTATCTTCCGTTCCTCTGCAATGCTCTACTATGCAAATGCTGAACTCTATCAGGAGGCCCTGCTGGAGAAGGTACCACACACAACAGATGAATTACACACATGACTTGAACAGCTTTCAGCTTGTCTTTCTTTCTTTCTAGTGTGGAATCAATGTTCCAGAGCTGCTCAAGCTGAAAAAGAGGAACGAGGAGGAGAAGGCAAAAAAGAGACAAGAGAGAGAACAAGATAATCAGGTGAGAGAGGAATCAGACAGGAAACAGGTGAGAGAGGAACGCTGGAATGAGGAATTCTGAAAACTGTTCTGAGAGGACGAGAACAGAGTGTTTCAGTCCGAATACCACAGTTTACAGACAGGCACATACACACAATCATCATTATTACAATAACCCTACCCCTGTAATAAACTTTGGTAACACTTTTTTATTTTACAGTTTCCTTGTTACACGTTACATGTACTTACCATAGTAATAACAGTAAATTATGTATAATTACATGCAATTAATCCTCAACCAAACCCTAATCCTACCCTAACAATCCTACCCAGCAAATTAGGACTAAGATTGTTCATTATTAGGGAATCAATAATTACTGAATGAGATTGGCCTCATTAATGATTATCAACTAAGAATTGCCAATTAATTCACATCATTATCGTGTGTGTGATATGTAATCAATCATCTTTTTTACTCTAATTATGATGCATTTTATAACTATATTTACTCACCCTGCAGGAATCCGGGCCATTATTTTAAACTTGAAGACATTTTTTCACTTTAAAATAATGGTCCAGATCACTAGTAGTTCCTGCAGAGTGACTAAGTAACCTTGAGTAATTAGTGATGCATTTATGACTATATTCAGAGTAAAAAAAGACAGTTGATCTTTTAGCATTATAATCCTTCAGATGCACACACTAGAAGATTTGTCCGGACTGCGAGACCACACACCTGTCGATAGTAGTAACATTTCCACAATGAGACAATATCTCACAGAGACTCGCAAGAGCAAACGTGCCCTGAGAAGAAAAACAATTGGAGGACGATCGACATTGTCAGCTGGTTCTCCTGGCATGAGCTTTGTTAAACAAAGGAGAAAAAAAGAGTATGGGTGAATTTCTTTCTCAATTACTTTCTCCACTTTCGTGACATGTTTGTGGCTGCCAAGTTTCAGCTATAGAAGCACGCAACATCTGATTGGTGAAGCTTACTCGCTATCATTGGCTATCGCAGGTATCATGCCAGAGGGAACACGATCAAGAGTCGGAAATATCAAACATGTTTGATATTTACATTTTGGGATTGTGTGGCCTCCGAGGAAATCAGGAGCAGTAAAATAATCGTAATAACACCACATAATATTTTGGACAAAAAGTAATTTGCGACAAGCCTCGAAACACTTGGGGGTGCAAATCGGGCTCAAAATCATGCTTAAAATCTTCAAGTGTGTATCTTGATGGTTCTACAGATTATTTGATCAAATTTTCCTGTGGTGTGAGGTGTGTTAAGAGTGACTGAACTTGATTTCAAGAACGTCAGAGCCGGCCCCGATCTCAAATCGATTAGAAATCTTGACATGTGGGGGGAACCACAAGGACACAAGTGCGCGCACGCTCTGGAGATTATCACGTGAAACAAAACAATACCCAATCAGAAAGCAAGCTGACGGAAGACTCACCTCCAGCTCATGCTGTAACATGTAAAGTTCATTTTCACACTGGCTGTCTCATTTCGAAGGCTTTTGAAATTATTTGAAAAATAATTATTTGAAAAAATGGCGGCGGTATACATGCAAGCAAAGATGTGGTGTTTAAATGTAAGTCATTTCAAGCTTGTTTTGCTTTTTAAGCTGTATTACCTCAATACACTCACCTAAAGGATTATTAGGAACACCATACTAATACTGTGTTTGACCCCCTTTCGCCTTCAGAACTGCCTTAATTCTATGTGGCATTGATTCAACAAGGTGCTGAAAGCATTCTTTAGAAATGTTGGCCCATATTAATAGGATAGCATCTTGCAGTTGATGGAGATTTGTGGGATGCACATCCGGGGCACGAAGCTCCCGTTCCACCACATCCCAAAGATGCTCTATTGGGTTGAGATCTGGTGACTGTGGGGGCCATTTTAGTACAGTGAACTCACTGTCATGTTCAAGAAACCAATTTGAAATGATTCCAGCTTTGTGACATGGTGCATTATCCTGCTGGAAGTAGCCATCAGAGAATGGGTACATGGTGGTCATAAAGGGATGGACATGGTCAGAAACAATGCTCAGGTAGGCCGTGGCATTTAAACGATGCCCAATTGGCACTAAGGGGCCTAAAGTGTGCCAAGAAAACATCCCCCACACCATTACACCACCACCAGCCTGCACAGTGGTAACAAGGCATGATGGATCCATGTTCTCATTCTGTTTACGCCAAATTCTGACTCTACCATCTGAATGTCTCAGCAGAAATCGAGACTCATCAGACCAGGCAACATTTTTCCAGTCTTCAACTGTCCAATTTTGGTGAGCTTGTGCAAATTGTAGCCTCTTTTTCCTATTTGTAGTGGAGATGAGTGGTACCCGGTGGGGTCTTCTGCTGTTGTAGCCCATCCGCCTCAAGGTTGTGCATGTTGTGGCTTCACAAATGCTTTGCTGCATACCTCGGTTGTAACGAGTGGTTATTTCAGTCAAAGTTGCTCTTCTATCAGCTTGAATCAGTCGGCCCATTCTCCTCTGACCTCTAGCATCAACAAGGCATTTTCGCCCACAGGACTGCCGCATACTGGATGTTTTTCCCTTTTCACACCATTCTTTGTAAACCCTAGAAATGGTTGTGCGTGAAAATCCCAGCAACTGAGCAGATTGTGAAATACTCAGACCGGCCCGTCTGGCACCAACAACCATGCCACGCATGGTTCAGGAGATTGTCTTGACCAGGACCACACCCCTTAATACATTGAAGCAACTGCCATGTGATTGGTTGATTAGATAATTGCATTAATGAGAAATTGAACAGGTGTTCCTAATAATCCTTTAGGTGAGTGTAGATAGTTGTGATAAACAGGATTACAAGTGTTTAGTGATTTTTAAACATTTAAAACAGTACTTTGCTGGCAAGGCAAGAAACATTTTATAGTCATTTTCAAGTTATAAATAATTTTCATTAATTTAACTGGTGTGAGAGCGCAACGACGCTGTGAACGTGTTGGCATAGCAACGTGATACTTCCTGTTTCCTTTTCTGCCCATGTGTCCTGCAAAGGACATCTCGTTTATTTCTGATTGAGGACACTCAACAGAATGCGTCTTCCGGAGGACGCAGCCTTTGAAATTAAATGAAATTGGACACAGCTACTGTCTCCATGACCTGATCTAAACATTTTCCTTTTTTCCCCTTTTTTCGCCGGGTCGTCCGCCATGTTTGTTAACTTTAAAGTCACGTTTGAGATGTTTTGATGTGAGAGATTTTGCGAGATTTCCCGTGTTCACAGGCGGGACTCTGTTATTTGTGAATGGAATCTGTTCGTGTGTGGTGTGCTTTCCTGGTCACATCGTGGCACTCCACACACTAGAGGAACAATCTATTAAATCAGTTAAATCTATTATTTCAATTCGTCATGTTTGTGGTCTCTCACATTTTGAAACTTTTATAAGAGTTTAAATATGTTTCCATGTGTACCCAGCATTAGTTAATAGTAGTAGCTGAACTGTTAATGTAGTACTACTCATTTGTCCTGCATCACTTCCTGCATAGTCACCAATTAATGACGGACCATTATTCTAAAGTGTTAACACATTTTTTTCCATTTGTGAATAATTTTCAACAACCCCTTACAAAAAATAAGCATAGCCTACATCAAGTTAATTTTATTAAGGATACTTAAAGTAATAATTCACCCAAAAATTAAAATTATCCCATAATTGAAGTTATATTAAATTATATCCTGGCTCTTCCTAAATATTGTAATGGCATTGAATAGCGCCTGAGTTTTTAAAGCTCCAAAAACCGCATCCATCATCATAAAAGTAATCCATACGACTCCAGTGGGTTAATAAAGGCCTTCTGAAACAAAGCGATGCGTTTTTGTATCCGTATTTAAAACTTTATAAACTATAATCACTGGCTTCCATTCTCGAAGGAGTCTAGTTTTGGCGGAAGAATGACTTCTGACCCGACGTATGATGTAGCTCCTCTTCTCTTGTATTAAATTAAACTTTTCTTCTTTTTTTTTTAGACTTCTAATTTGTGACTGGCGTTTTGTTTTGCTTTGTCCTCTGTGTTTCAGCTTTCGTCCATTCTCACCGCTTACATTACTCCTACGTCCCCACATGCACTCACATACTGCTTTACAGAAACCTTTTTGTAGTTTTAGTTCTTTGATATTATTTTGTAAAGTTAAATGTTTTATTAAGCGGTTATTTTTCTTGTTCATAGACTGGAGTTCTGAGAGAGCTGGCGAACAGAATGCTGGTCTCCATGAAGAATGTGAGTGAATCTGTGCACCGCCAAAGAACGGACCATGAACGCATCATCAATGACAATGGCATAGCAACAGTAAGCCACGGTAACATGAACTGCGGCTTCCAGCCAGAGCAGGACTCTGAGGAGGAGGAACGGGACAAGACAGACACACACTCCTCCATCTGTGACAATGTGCAGGAACACACACACTCCATCATCCTGGACTTCACTCCTGTCAGCTTCATCGACACGGTCACCCTGAAAACACTGAAAAACGTCAGTCAAAACAAGTCACATTTATCTATAGGCCTACAGTGCATCCGGAAAGTATTCACAACGCTTTACTCTTTCCACATTTTGTTACATTACAGCCTTATTCCATTATTATTTTTTTTATTATTATTATCTACAAACAATACCTCATAATGACAACGTGAAATAAGTTTGTTTGAAATAAAAAACAACAAAAATCACATGTACATAAGTATTCACAGCCTTTGTCATGGCACTCAAAATTTAGCTCATGTGCTCCTGTTTCCACTGATCATCTTTGAGATGTTTCTACAACGTGACTAGAGTCCACCTGTGGTAAATTCAGCTGACTGGACATGATTTGGAAAGGCACACACCTGTCTCTATAAGGTCCCACAGTTATCAGTGCATGTCAGAGCACAAACCAAGTCATGAAGTCCAAGGAATTGTCTGTAGACCTGCGAGACAGGATTGTATCGAGGCACAGATCTGGGGAAGGGAACAGAAACATTTCTGCAGCATTGAAGGAGCACAGTGAGCATCATCTGTAAATGGAAGAAGTTTGGAACCACCGGGACTCTTCCTAGAGCTGGCCGCCCGGCCAAGCTGAGCGATCGGGGGAGAAGGGCCTTAGTCAGGGAGATGACTAAGAACCCGATGTTCACTCTGACAGAGATCCAGCGTTTCTCTGTGGAGAGAGGAGAACCTTCCGGAAGAACAACCATCTCTGCAGCACTCCACCAATCAGGTATGCTACCTTGGTCAGACGGCACATGACAGCACGCCTGGAGCTTGCCAAAAGGCACCTGAAGGACTCTCAGACCACGAGAAACAAAATGTTCTGGTCTGATGAAACAAAGATTGAAATCTTTGGCCTGAATGGCAAGCGTCATATCTGGAGGAAACCAGCCACCGCTCATCACCTGGCCAATACCATCCCTACAGTGAAGCATGGTGGTGGCAGCATCATGCTGTGGGGATGTTTTTCAGTGGAAGGAACTGAGAGATTAGCCAGGATCGAGGGAAAGATGAATACAGCAATGTACAGAGACATCCTTAATGAAAACCTGCTCCAGAACGCTCTGGACCTCAGAATGGGGCAAAGGTTCATCTTCCAACAGGACACTGACCCTAAGCACACAGCCAAGATTACAAAGGAGTGGCTACGGGACAACTCTGTGAATGTCCTTGAGTGGCCCAACCAGAGCCTTGAACCCGATTGAAAATCTCTGGAGAGACCTGAAAATGGCTGTGCACCGACGCTCCCCATCCAACCTGATGGAACTTGAGAGGTCCTGCAAAGAAGAATGGGAGAAACTTCCTAAAAAATAGGTGTGCCAAGCTTGTAGCATCGTACTCAAAAAGACTTGAGGCTGTAATTGGTGTCAAAGGTGATTCAACAAAGTATTGAGCAAAGTCTGTGATTTTTATTTTTTTTAATAAATTTGCAAAGATTTCAAATAAACTACTTTCACATTGTCATTATGGGGTATTGTTTGTAGAATTGAGGAAAAAAATTATGAATTGAATGCATTTTGGAATAAGGCTGTAACATAACCAAATGTGGAAAAAGTGAAACGCTGTGAATAATTTCCGGATGCACTGTATATACTTACAATACTGATTGTTTCAAAGCAGCGCCACAGTGATAAACACAAAAATAGCAGTGTTAATGTTGTAAAATTCAATTTCAGCTGTAAAGCAGCTCTACAGAAGATAATAGTAAGACACATCAAAAGATAAATGAATGGAAGCTTGTTTCCACCACAGAATAAAAAAAAAAAAAAAGGTTAATGTGAGTTTATATCTCACAATTCTGACTTACTTTCTCAGAAAGAATTGTGAGGAACAAAAGTCAGAATTGTGAGACAAACTCGGAATTCTGACTTTTTTCTCGCAATTCCAAGTTCTTGCAATTCTGAGTTTATATCTAACCCTTTCATGCATGAATTATTTACAGCCAAAAAGTGACTGCAGGTGAAATACTTTCAAGAACAACAGTCACAGTAGCTGAAATATAGCTGTTAATGCATGATGTCCAATTTAATTGACGGATGATTAATCAGAATTTCCTCCCCATCTAAAATCATTACTTGGGAAATGTAACAATAATATGACTCCCTAAATGTTACCTGATGCTACAGAATTTTTTTTATTTATTTATTTTTTTCAGCAAGAGTCTCCTAGGATAGAAGGAATATTCCAGAGCAACTTGCCATTTCTGACATCTTTGTTTGGAGAAAACAAAGCTCCACATACAACGGCTTGCCACTTGGTGGCAGTGTATAGATGATGCACTAGTGTCCATTGTAGAGGTTGATGTGCAACTATGCCATCCAGACCCGTGTATATACAAGAAATGGCGGCTTCAAAAGCGGTCCACTGTAGTGATCTCTATGTGTGAAAGTGCTAAAGTAAAAATTGTGAGATATAATATTTAAAGGAGTCACAATTGCTTTTTTATTCCATGGCAGAAACAAGTTTACATAGTAATGACATCACACACAGAAAAAAATCAGAAAAGAAATGGTAATATATATATTTTTTTTCATAATCTTTCTTGTAGATATTTCAAGACTTTGCTGAAGTAGATGTCACTGTTTACATCGCTGGATGTCAAGGTGGATACAAAACATTCACATGCTAAATCAGAAATCGAAATAAATAACATTATTAGAATATGCATAAAATATTCAACCATTAACAGCTGTAACTTATTTTGCACTACAATATGTGGCTACAGTGTGTGTGGTGCAGCAGTTGGAGCGAGGAGGATTCTTCTCAGAGTCCGTCTCAAAAGGTCGACTTTTCCCATCTATCCATGATGCTGTGCTGCACTGCCTGTGTCAGAGAGATCTGTCCAGCTCTGAGTTTGCACTGGTGAGACTGTGATCACATTTCCTCAATCATTTCATTTATCTGTCTGCTGTCCCATTCATGTGAACTGTTGCCGTGTCACAGGAAATGCCCTGCGTTACGAGGTTCTGACCAGCAGATGTCAGCATGTCCTCCCTCTATGACTGATGTGCATATGGGAAGACCCTGTGTTACCATGACGTCCAGCATCAGGATGATGGATATTGAAGTCAGTGGATATTGGCATGCCACAACAAAAACGTCTAGTCATTTTGAGATGTATGTGTGCAGGGCTGCCAACTCTCGTGCATTCAGTGTGAGACTCGCGCAACTCACAGAGAGGACACTGACAGTGCGTCGACAGACAAGACAGAGCAGGTTACTTTTGATATGAAACAAAGTCTCTGCTTTCAAATTCTGTCAATTACAAAATTCAAACAATAAATACCGTTTGGTGCTCTTTAATGAGGCGTGACAGATTGCTGTAGTGCCTCAGCTTGAGTGGCAGTTGAACCGATCATCTCTTCTTTACTACTAGTTATAGCACCAAATGAACATGAACAGACATCAGAGAAATTCTTTTTGTGATGCTAGGTTTTTTTAAATAATAATTCTCAGTCCAAGCTGAACTCAAAGGTTGGCAGCCGCGTGTGTGTGCGTGTGTGTGTGTGTGTGTGTGTGTGTGTGCACGCGTTTGAGTGAGTGAACTGGCTTTGCAGAGGAACTGACACCCTTAGCATGTTTAAAATACATACATTTAAAATGCACCATGACCCTTATGTTTATGTAAGATTAAGTGCATATTACAGTTTTCTGTTTACATTGTACATATGAAAAAAAGGAAATATGTTTCTAATATTTACAAATGTTGTATGGTTACATTTTGTTCTGACGTTTGTTGTGGCACAGTTCCAGTCAGTTTTGTAAGCTCACACCATTATGCATATATACAAACAGATAATGTTATAATTTAATGCACAAATAAATGCAGAGACATTTGCATTTCCTCACCGAATCCATTTCAACTGAATCATTATTTACACTACACTCAGTGTTTACCACTACACAAACACAAGAAAACAAACCAACTATCTGTTTTTACCCGTAAAAAACAGTGAATCAACAGGTTTTCATCTTTTATGTCTATGGTTTTCATCCATCAGCACAGCTCAGATCTCTTGCTGCTCGTGCTTGTGCGAAAGACGCCGCTCTCATCAACCAATCAAAATCGCGAGAGAGGCAGATCATTTCTGAATATTAAATGAGCAGCTTTGACATGTTCCAGAGTTTTTCAACGGCTCTGGACATCGCATTCGAGGGATCACAATAATATCTGCTACATTACTCACCGCTGCAAAAACGTTAAACAAATGAATCTGACGCTCTCCAGAGCCGAACACAAATCTGTCAAATAGACCTCTTTTCACAGACTGTGATGACGCGTTTTAATGGTCATCAATATCAAAGTTTTTTGTATTTTCATTTTTTTTTTTAATTATGTACATTTATAACACTAATACTTATTATGAATACACTCACCTAAAGGATTATTAGGAACACCTGTTCAATTTCTCATTAATGCAATTATCTAATCAACCAATCACATAGCAGTTGCTTCAATGCATTTAGGGGTGTGGTCCTGGTCAAGACAATCTCCTGAACTCCAAACTGAATGTCAGAATGGGAAAGAAAGGTGATTTAAGCAATTTTGAGCGTGGCATGGTTGTTGGTGCCAGACGGGCCGGTCTGAGTATTTCACAATCTGCTCAGTTGCTGGGATTTTCACGCACAACCATTTCTAGGGTTTACAAAGAATGGTGTGAAAAGGGAAAAACATCCAGTATGAGGCAGTCCTGTGGGCGAAAATGCCTTGTTGATGCTAGAGGTCAGAGAAGAATGGGCCGACTGATTCAAGCTGATAGAAGAGCAACTTTGACTGAAATAACCACTCGTTACAACCGAGGTATGCAGCAAAGCATTTGTGAAGCCACAACACGCACAACCTTGAGGCGGATGGGCTACAACAGCAGAAGACCCCACCGGGTACCACTCATCTCCACTACAAATAGGAAAAAGAGGCTACAATTTGCACAAGCTCACCAAAATTGGACAGTTGAAGACTGGAAAAATGTTGCCTGGTCTGATGAGTCTCGATTTCT
>CM031965.1:5718857-5756357 GCA_018749465.1 Paracanthobrama guichenoti | reverse complement strand
TGCTTTGCAATGTAGTGAAGAAAATTAAAGCTTCATATACACACACACACACACACACACACACACATAGCAGCTACATAACAATAACACATCAGACACATTCTATTGCAGTGTCATTTATTTATCATACAACTACAAGACCAACACGTGCAGCCCCGGCCCGATCAGCAGCACTCGTCCCTGCTCTGCTTCATACTACAGTAACGTTAATATTCTCATCAATGAACGTGATTTCTGCCCGAGTCCCGTCCCGATTATTTTCCACCGGCTGTGACGTGAAGATGATCATTCATCTCCCATGAATCCGCGCTCAATCCCAGCGTCATCAAGCTATGCCTTTGTTTTGAATAGGTGAAAAACTACATATTGTGCCTTTAAGCCAGGGGTAGGCCTTGGTTAAATTAGGACAACACATAAGTTGTGTGTAGAGCAAGTAATGGCTTGTCACACA
The DNA here is from genome assembly GCA_018749465.1 of Paracanthobrama guichenoti. NCBI lineage: Eukaryota > Metazoa > Chordata > Actinopteri > Cypriniformes > Gobionidae > Paracanthobrama > Paracanthobrama guichenoti. Next base: position 5,755,906 of record CM031965.1, on the reverse strand, counting down.
GGACTGTGCGTCAAATCTTCTGACACTGCCAGAATTTCATCCGAGGTAAAATTTGATTGCAATGGTCATTAATCGGCTGTTGGGTGAACTAGCGATCAGAAGAATCGATTGGAAGAATCTTTTAGGATTCCCAAAATTTGTCTGAGACTCATACAGTGACCATCCAAACATCCAAACATTTGCTATCTCTCAAAAGTGCTGAATGTGGTCTTTACAGGACATCCAGACTGATAACTGTGACATATAGACGGTTTCAACGACAACAACATAAACAAACGTTACTGCGCATGCGCAAATTTGTGGCCCAAGCATAACTTCCGGTAGACGTCCGCAAAGAATCAATAACAACAGTGGCTGCGTTATCTTTATTATGCGTTATCATTTTTCATTTTAATTGTGCAACATTAACTTCATTTATATGTTTTTATTGTTTCAGCATGTTTATTACAAATAATTCCCATTTCTGTCTGCAATATAGAGTGGGGGAAACGCCCCCCTTGAAGGGTTAGTTCACCCAAACCTGAAAATTGTTATTAATTACTCACCCTCATGTCGATCCCAACCCGTAAGACCGTAGAGAAGAAGAAAAATATCTTAATTTGTGTTCTGAAGATGAACGAAGGTCTTATGGGTTTGGATCGACATGAGGGTGAGTAATAATGACAGAATTTACATTTTTGGGTGAACTGTCCCTTTAAGGACCGTGTAATGCCGTTCTCTGTACTTGAACAAATGCTTGCGCGCTCGCCTTTGAATCATGCAATGCGTCTGAATAACATGTTTCTTTGTTTCATAATGTTGGGAAACTTAAACTTGTAGATAAAGTACCATATTTGAGATTGATTGTATATGAATGCATCACAGAAACCTGACAGTCCTCCTGTGGATCGTTAGTTCATGAATGTAATGACGCTTATTTAGCGCGAGGGGGCACTCACAGTTTTATCATTTTTGTTCTGTTCAGAAAAACATGACAGCCTCGGCCCACCGTCTCTTGTGAGGTTTAACAGGTGGTCCTGAGACCCAGGAACAATGTGCTTTTTTAATTCAGTATTTGTTCATGTCATTACATTTGTTTAGAGCATAAGAAACAAATGGGAAAATAAAATGACGTGGCTTTTTTTCATTCACCAATTTTTATGATTTCAGTATTTTTTTTAACCAAACTTTGTATAAATATAATTCTCAACTATGTTATGAAAGATATAACGGACTGAATTGATATACCATTACTTTATGCAATATGTGGGTAAAATGGCCTTACATGGGTTTTCCCATATCCATACTGAATCTAATTTGCATATTAATGTGTTCTTGTGGCAACATGTCATGAAAAAGAAGTGTAATAATGGGAGTAATAACTGGCAACATTTTCATCATAATATCTAATATTTCACATATATATATATTATATCTTTCCCTACTCACTTGTTGTGTCTCCTGATCTGACAAGCATGATTGAAGTCCTGGTGTCCTCTACAGTGGACATGTATGAAATCAATGTAAAAATCATATTTTGATTAGAAACCCCATAACATTTTCCTGACATGTTGATTTATAACAAACAATTTGAAAAAATAATTCAAATTATAATTTCAAAATATTATATTTTCATAAGAGTGCTAAATTTAATGACTAAACTAATGTCATTTTTAAAGACCAAGGAGAAGACGTTGTCCTGATGAAACCTCCACACATCTGCTATCTCTGAAAAGTCCTGAATGTGCTCTTTACAGGACATCCCGACTGAAACTCACTACAATATAATGTCTACTACAGTGGACCTAAGTCTGTTCCTGGGTCCCAGGAGAATATTGGATTTCAAATGTCTTGAAATTATCAACACAATTTTTACTGAAAAAGCTGTACACAATCTACAGGCCTTCTGTCGTCTGATTGATAGTTTATACTTTGTTAGCAAGTAAAACGCCTTTTAGTAGCCTTTAGTATCATTAAAAAAGGTTGTGATAGCCTATGTGTATTTACACATTTTCACAGCCGATGGCGGTAGAATCTCTGGGATCACTGGACTTGGATGCGCTGAGACCACCGGACTTAGGACCATTGGACTTGGATGAACTGCGACATTTTTATAGCTCATAGCCGCATGGGCTGACATCATAGGGGATTCTACCAGTTTGGATTCCAGTCCAAACCACCTCGCTCTAGCTTTTGTGGATTTCAGTATATTTCAAGATGGCTGATGGCTCTGGTGTGGTGGCCTTGGCGGCTTTGACCCGTGGTGGCCCAAGCTCCGTGGCTACCATATCTAGAGGCGCAGTCCATTTCCCCCACAGTAAAGGGGGAACCACATCTCAGTCAGCGATCCTCGAGGACCATCACGGCAAAGTGTGGATTGTAACGGTTATTTAGTCCATGGCAAAAGAAGTTGGTCAGAGCAAAGTGTGGGGGGTTAGCGTTCCCTCTGGCTTTTGGCTTGCTCAGTTGGGGACACCTAAATTTCATCTATATTACCGATCTGCCCGCATTGGCACTATATGATACTTGAAATTAGCTGGATAACATCACCGTTTCACCAAAACGGCTGTACAAATTCTGTTGCATTATTTTCCTGTTAACAATGTGAAGCTGCTTTGAAACAATTGGACTTGTTAAAAGTGCTGTATAAATAAAGGTGACTTGACTTGACTTGAGTGAGATTAACAATGTCCAGAAATTGTCTGATGTGGTCCTCAAGTGAGCGAGTTCCTTGATGAAGCCGGATTAGGTTGACCGTTGGATCCATCTTTACAGGGTCTGGTGTTCTGTCATGAGGCAGTTCAGAAATGACAAACAGGAGAATCCAAATAAAGTGACTTATTTATTAAAGCAAAACAACAAAAGTAAATCCAGGTAACAATCAGGAGATTCCAAACATGAGATAAACAGAACAGAAGAAACACGTAGGATTAAGGCCCCGTACACACGGAGACACATTTAGAGACGCATGTATACGTAAAAATTTTGTATCGTATCGGCATTTTGTCCAGACGGATCTGGCATTTTTGGGAGCCTGAAACCGCAATTTTTTTAAACCCAGAGTGGATAAATCTGAAAGCGACACCCTTGCGTTTTCGTGTGTACTGCCAATCCGTATATTTGGTGAAACGATAATGTCATCGCCCCACGTCTTGCGCATGCTCTAAGTCTTCTCCGTTTTTAGTGTATCTCTGTGGCAGAATTACAGCGGCACATACTGTCTGGCATGTATACTACATAGTTAGAGTCAGTTTCAGTGGTTTTGTGTGTACGCAGATATTTCTTGAGACGAGGGAAAAAAAGATTGGATAGGGAAAGCTCTGGCTTCATGTGGATGTGGCCTAAATGCACAAAGTAACAAGGGGCTAACAAGGGACAGGTGAAAGCAACGAGTAGCCATTGTAACAGATGAAGTAAACTATGGAAACTAAACACAGAAAGTGAGAACACGGGAACAATGGGAACAAAACTATACATCAAAATAAGAGTCTACAACACAACACCGGGGAAATAACATGGGAATGTAACAGTTAGTCTGACTTGCACTGTAGCTCAATTTTATTTTAGGACTTTAGGAACAATGTTACTTTCCCTTCGTACTCCAAGATTGATGCCAAAACTTTGGGTCGTAACACTTACAAGCCACTATATTAAAATCTACAATCCTATAAATTAGAAGATTTCTGGAGTACTATTGAGTTGGGAGTTAAAGGACAGAGGCATTTGTCTGCAGACAAAGGGTCTTTTAATCCCTTTCAGGTTTCAGAGGTGTGAACATCTGCACGTTACAGTCTTTGAGGCTGGAGAGGGTGTGAGATGTCGATCAATGTTCTAACACCTAAGCCTTAATACTTGGCAAAGACGAGCCAATAAAGTCACTCATACGTCTCACTATTCTCAGTTATCCTCAACATATTTGTCAGAAGCCTTACTGTATACTGGGCATATAATCTCTCAAAATGTATTACTTGTCATCTTGTCTGGCTAAGAGCGTTAAGGCCAAAACAACTGGACTGTAAGACACAATTGCTCAGGCAAGAGAGAAGCTGAATGCAGCACAATACCGCGTGGAGCCTGTCTGCGCCTCGCTGTGACTTGCACCATTGTTGCTGTGGCGTATTGGACTGATGTGTTGGACACTGGCACTTGGCATTCTGCGTGACGTTTAATCTGATGTATGCAAAAAGTACACACAGTACACAAAAAGTACATTAAATGCTGCATATCTAATAATGTAATTACTAAAACTTAATGAAAATTCAATTTCTTAAGTGATTATCTTTAATATCTAATTCAAAATATTAAGAAATACAATAACAGCATATAAATAATACAAAAATAACAGATTTGTCTAAAAGAATCGAAATCGCATAGGCCCAAAAAAACTGCAAAACATTTAGCACTATTAGTCGCAAATAAAATCTTTCTGATATCACAAGAATATACGCATATACAGATGCTGAATGCAAAAATGTCAGAAAGGATTCTTCTAACGTCTCATATCAGTCCTTCCTGCGACTATCTTCAAACGTTTCCTCTTTCTTTCATCACTCTCCCCTTCAGACTTGCTGGCTGCAGGCGTGACAAACGTTTCCTCCACTAGCCTTCAGGCCAGAGCTGTAGTTCCTGTGACCAGAGTGTCAAGGGTGTTAATGTTCCCACATAAGGCTACACTGTAAATGTAAATGACAGTATGTGAGTGACTGACAGATTGGTGTTGAGTTCTTTGATGCTGTCTGACCCCTTGATCAAGCATCATATAAAACCTAGATTAAGGAACAACACATACGTCCCTAGAACACAAAAAAACTGCACAAAAAAACCCTTGACCTTGGTCTATACATATTTATATATTTTCCATAATCAAAATTCATTAATAATCTGTTATCTTGTTTTGGTAACACTTTATTTTGATGGTCCACTTTAGACATTCTGCTAACTATAAGTAACTTTGCAACTGTCAACTAGCAGTATTTGGAGTATTAGTAGACTGCTTAAAGGCACAATATGTAAGACTTTTGTTGACTTGCGTACTTACATCATTTCAAATGTTTCCAAGAATGTTTAAATCCAGATAAATAAGCTATTTAGGACTGTGTCTGTGCGTCGCCTATAATGACATCATACCCGCTCGATTACAGTCGATTTCCGGTTTTATTTTGTCGAAACCATGGCAACACTAGAGATGTTTTAATATATTATGTGTTTTGTGAGCAACTGTTTGGATACATTCTTTGACAGAAAACTAATCAGCTCAACACAGTTAGTCTTACTGTTTAACTCTTGAGTTACCGCGAGTACCATGTTTTACCATGCCTAATATCCATCTAGCTGTGAACAAGTGTCCGCCGCTGAGCGAACGCAATAGCATTATAACATAACTTTCAACACACTCAGATGTGTCTGATATGATAAAACAGCGCTGCGTTACCCCACACACACATGAGTGGAAGAAGCAGAAGCGGCGACTGCGGTATAATAAAAGATCTGCGACATCAAGACGTCATCGAGCTACGCCATTGTTTTGAATAAGCGACCTCTATGCTCTATTCCTTCGTCTTCCTAAAAACCATATTGCAAGGTTACAGTATGTTCAAAACTCAGCAGCAAGACTTCTCACCTCCTCTAGGCCTTCTGCTCACATTACTCCTCTACTGCATGATCTTCACTGGCTACCTGTGGCATCACGTATTCACTTTAAGATATTACTTCTAACATTTAAGGCACTGGTCTTGCACCTCCATATCTGTCTGACCTACTCTTCTCCTACTCTCCTGCCCGGTCCCTCAGATCATCTGAGCTTGGTCTTTTGTCCATTCCTCGTTTTCAGTTGTCCACTGTAGGTGGTATGTCATTTAGTGTCATGCTCCTAAATGATTCTCTTCCCCTTCCACTTTTTAATATATCATCTTTGTCTACCCTCAAGACTCAGCTAAAAACGTATATATTTAATATGTATTTTGAATAATGTGGCTATATAAGGCCTGTGCTTGTATTGTGTATGTGGGTGTATTGTTTAGTGCTATGTAAAGAGAACTTGAGCTGTGGAGAGGCGCTATATAAATACAACTTCTTCTTCTTAAACTAGCAGTCATTAGAGTATTAGTAGACTTCCTGCTTAATATCTGCTAACACTTTATTTTATTGGTCCTCCAACAGACATTCTACTGACTATGAGTAACTTTCCAACTACGTCAACTATACTAACCCTAACCCTAAAACACAACCCTAACACAGTCTACTAATACTCTAATGAGAGTTAGTTGACATGAAGTTGCAAAGTTGCTTATAGGTAATAGAATGTCTAAAGTAGACCATCGTAATAAGTGCAATCCTTGTTTTTTCTTCAACTACTAAGTCTGTGCATGTGGCAGGCTCTTGTGTTAAGTCTCATCATGCTGGCTCTTGCGGCTGGCAGTAGGTCACCTGAGGCCACTGCCCGGTCACTTCCTGCGCTCGCTTACGGCTGGAAGGTCACTGCTGGCACAGACGGATGACGCGTGACCACTGGCAAATCAGCTCCTGAGCCGCTACTGTACAGAGCCCCTGCTGCCCTCGTCACACTCACTGGCCGACTTGCCACCAACCAGGCAAAGACTAAATTCAAATCTATGTTAAGATTGTTAGATTACTGATAGACCTATAATAGCCTGATTATACCAGGCCGATCTTTGGCTATTTTGAGATTGTCTGCAAATAAATCAAATAACTGCGCGATTAACAGCGGTTTAGAGGTTCCCCCTTGTGACCGTTTAGAAATATATTCACCTATATCAAATTTCCATCAGTTTGGATTATACAGTTTTAACATAACCCAATAAACTTGATGTGATGCCTATCTGTCAGTCATACATAAATCAAACAGGTCAGATTTCTATAGTACTTATGAACTGAATATTGCTTGTTCCACATGTAGTTATATTTCAACCATGTTCATACTTTATAACTGAATAAATGTTTACAAAGCAGATTTATGCTGACTCTAAGCAATTTGAATAATGCATTTTTTTTTATTATTTTTTTTTTAAATATGAGTATTTAAATCAAATCAAATAGATCAAATGTGTTGGGGGGCAGGGGGCGGTTTCTATTCACATATAAGAATATCGCAAAGGATAAATATGTTGGTAACTGCATAAAGAAATAGCCTACTAATGGTTGTAAAAAACAAAACAAAACCTAATATCCATGTCAGAACTAGAGAATACAGCCTCTCTGTCATCAAAACCACTCGGAAGACTCGAGGGCAAAGCCACAATTTCTTCAGAGGCACAGAACAAAGACAGGTGCAGTTTAGAAACAAGGTGAGGCAGAGGAAGGGTCTGCCGTCAGGGATAGGAGGGGTGTATCTCACGAGCATCGCATTGGATGCGGAGGCAGGAAGGTGTGAGGCTGTAGTTGAGCGCGAGCGTCAGTCGGTCGGTCGGTCGGTCACCTGCTGCCGTCATTGTTTCTCCGGTCATGGACTAGTGGAGTAGTTTGGCACATGACGGAGAGGAACGGGAGCCACAGTTGTTTTCCCAAGCCAAAGGACTATCTACCTCACTGCCGTCGCAAACATTGTTAGATTAGCTGAAGAAGCATTCGTTATTTATGTTTATTTATAGTTATTTATAACCCGCGCGTTTCGTCTCTACACTGCACTGAATTTCGCGCCCCGATGCTTTTACATCAGTTCGTGAATGGGACGTTGGAAACAATGTATCCCAGTATTCAGAAAGACACGACTTTCACCAAGATCTTTGTCGGCGGTCTGCCGTACCACACCACGGACGCGTCGCTCCGAAAATACTTCGAGACTTTCGGCGACATCGACGAAGCCGTGGTAATAACGGACCGACAAACGGGCAAATCCAGAGGATACGGCTTTGTAAGTACAAATATCATTTTGTAATTAGGCTACGTGTATCATTTGTTGTTGCTGTTATAAATGTTTATGTAGGCTAACTCTCAACAGCTTGTAAAATTAACGCGAAGAACAACACTTTGCCTTTGTTGGGTTTTACTCTGGGTGTCCGTTTAACTAAGCAAGGCCTATGTGCGCTACATCGACCGTGTTAGTTATTGTCATGGAAGTTTAGAAAACACATTTGATCGTACAAAGAATAACAAACGCGAATTTGAGCTGTTGTGGACATCGGTTGTGCTTGAGCGTTTGTGAACCGACTCTTGAATGAATTGTTTTCTAGAGTCGAATTGTTTGAACGTAGCCTACTCAATGAGCCGTTTAACGTCTCTAAGGACATGTCATGAGCCAAGAAGTGAGCTCATAGTACAATACCTCATTTGTTTTTGACGTTTGCTTGGCCGCATTTTATCAACACGCTTTCAGATTTCATAACAAAAATGTAATTTCATCATAATAACGGACCATGTTATATGACATCGCTGAAGTCGTTATTTCAACCGACTCTTTAAAACGAACTATCCAAACGAACCGATTCGCAGAATTGGTTCGAACTTCACTAGAATGTATCGCTCGTGCGGTCTCCAGGTGACAATGCAACCGTCGCGTGCCGTTGGGCGCATGTCTTTTGTTGCAGTTCTGAGGAACAAAAGCGGCCGTGGATCTACAGTAGAAACTCAGTGAACTGCGCGTTTGAGCTCCAAATTGCCGTAAAGCATATCCTAGTAACAAATGATGATCCGTGGGCTTGTTATGAGCCCTTTTTAATAGGCCTAAATGTTTTTTTCCACCTAGTCCGATTTAGTGCTGAAGGATCTTAAATGTAATCCTTAGATATTGAGAGCTTTTCAGAAGCACAATATGTTCTTACATTGCATGGCTCCACAAGTGTGTGATGGTGAGAGTCACATGTGGGACCATAAGTGGATTATTTCTAAAAAAGCATGTCATCAATTATCTTCTTAGCCTCTTGGATGAAGTTTGAAGGCAGGGTCTCAGATTTCTGTCAAGTGGCCCCTTTTAAATGCTTCTTTTAAGCTTCGTAAGTGGAAAGCATAGGCCGGTCCAAGGGTTTCTCTGCTGTGATATGCTGCAAAGCCAGCCTCTGCTCGCTCAATATGGAGGTTATGAGTGGCCCAAAGGAACGGGCCCAATGACCGTCCTTTCAGCCAAGCACATCTGACTGCGTTTATAACATCAGATGAGTGGCTTTCCCTGTCGCAGTGTTAGTAACACATGGTAAAATGATGTTGCGTAACATGTAATGTAAAAGGATGTAAAATCGTATTATTATATGTAACCTTATAAGACCCAGGAAAATATATATTTTTTGAATTTAGTATTTTGTCACGTCATTACATTGTTTAGAGCCTAAGAAACACATGGGGGAGAAATTATTATTATTATTATTATTTTTTTGGAAAAATTATATTTATTCATGTTATGCTATGTCCTCCTGAAATGAAATGACATGTATAGGCAAAAAAAAATAAAAAATTTCATTCACCAATCATTTTTTAGGTTTCAAGATTGTTTTTAACCAAACTTTGTATAAATATAATTCTCAACTATGTTATGAAAGATATAACGGACTGAATTGATATACCATTACTTTATGCAATATGTGGGTAAAATGGCCTTACATGGGTTTTCCCATATCCATACTGAATCTAATTTGCATATTAATGTGTTCTTGTGGCAACATGTCATGAAAAAAGAAGTGTAATAATGGGAGTAATAACTGGCAACATTTTCATCATAATATCTAATATTTCACATATATATATATTATATCTTTCCCTACTCACTTGTTGTGTCTCCTGATCTGACAAGCATGATTGAAGTCCTGGTGTCCTCTACAGTGGACATGTATGAAATCAATGTAAAAATCATATTTTGATTAGAAACCCCATAACATTTTCCTGACATGTTGATTTATAACAACAAAAGAAAATTGTCAGATTTAAATGATAATTACAAAATATTTCCAAAAGAGTGCTACACTCGAAAACATGCTGGGTTACAAACAACCAAAAAGTTGGGTTGAAAATGGACAAACCCAGCAATTGGGTTGTTTTAAGCAAACATTTAACCCAACCTCTGGGTTAAAACAACCCAATTGCTGGGTTTGTCCATTTTCAACCCAACCTTCACTCAGTCATTTTTAAAGACCAAGGAGAAGACGTTGTCCTGATGAAACCTCCACACATCTGCTATCTCTGAAAAGTCCTGAATGTGCTCTTTACAGGACATCCCGACTGAAAACTGTGACATATTGTCAGAGAAACTCACTACAATATAATGTCCTTGTACCAGGAGACTAACACATGTAATTATCTAAACGCTTAACATTAAAGTAATTAAGTTCTTTTTCAAAAAAAAAAAAAAAAAAAAAAATGTAGAATGCAAAAGAAACGTCTTCTACATTTTATAGAAGTTAAATGTAATGTCTTATTTTTTTTCTTTTGGTTTTTGGGGGGTGAAATGTGACACGTGTTGACAGGTTTTGTGAGTTTCACTCATATAGATCTCTACTAGCGTCTGTGTTCACTGGTACAGAACTGTATCGTGGTTTGCCTTCAAAAGCATTTGGAAAGCACAGATAAGGCCGCACAGTTTCACTTCTTGCTTTTTTTTTTCTTTTTTTTGGCACGTCATCTGCTAAGGTGTAAACATGCTCATTAGATAAAACAAGGGAGTGAGAAAGGGAAGGAAACCATATGAGAGAGAGCAACACATTTAGGTGGTTCTGTCGTGAATGATCGTCTTTAATATGCTGGCTGATTCGCTCCCTGTGTGGGAGGCCTTAAGGTCTTCATAGCTGTACTCTGGAATAAGAAAAAAAGAGGGAGGGTTACCAGAAGAGTTCCCAGAAGATTACAACACAACCCTAATGTTTTCCCAACACGCTCACTGAGGCTTGTCGCCTCATTTGCTAGCCTCGTTTTGTGACTACTGAGATAATAACATGGTTGTGTGTGTGTGTGCTCGTTTTGTTCGTGTTCAGTCTGAGACGCTCTCCACACAAGGGCACAACAGAAGTGAAGCGTACACTTTGGTGTTTACCTGACAGAAACCAGATCCCATGAATTCTCTTCCTAACGGCTCCGCTACTGCTCTGGCTGTATTTCTAGTTCCACCAGCCCTGGGGATCACAGCAGCCACTGGGTCTCCACAGGGTGGGGCGCGATTACGTGTGTGTGTGCGCAGTCATGAGCAGCTCAAACCTAATATTGCAGCCTGCTGGAAGAGCATTTGTCAAAGAGACCCGAGCTGTGAAAATAAGTCAGCAGTTAAGGCTCCTTAACCGCCTCACTAAAACACACTTTTCTACTTAGGCAAACTGGCATGCTTGTACTTTTAAGATGAGTTCAGCAAAGAGTTAAATGTGTTTTTTAAATTCTTATAAATAGACAGTAGAACAATAAACCGTATTTTTGATCAGTTGATAAGATAAAAGCATTCTACTCAATATTGGTAAATCATGTCAGAGTTTATTATTATTGCATATGTTTCTATGTTTCTGTCAACACCGACATTGTTTCAAAGCAGCTTAACAGAAAATGCATGTTTCACTGTTACAATCAGGAAGTATTTCGTTGTCACAATACTTATAGCTTAAGGATAGCCTACTTCTTACTATAGCTTAAGGATGACATAAGATGTTATCAAGGCTAAATTTATGGAGGTTTTTAAGAGTGACATGACGTTTGGAATGGAAAATATAAACTATATGGAAAAAATGAAATGTGGAAAATATGATTTCTTTTCCACTGCAAAAAAAAAAAAAACAACACCAATTAGTTATATTGTAACTAATTAATCACACATTTTTCTGTAATTAATCACAATTAATTGCACCTAACATTACAATTTTTAAAATGCACTCACCTGAAGGATTATTAGGAACACCTGTTCAATTTCTCATTAATGCGATTATCTAATCAACCAATCACATGGCAGTTGCTTCAATGCATTTAGGGGTGTGGTCCTGGTCAAGACAATCTCCTGAACTCCAAACTGAATGTCAGAATGGGAAAGAAAGGTGATTTAAGCAATTTTGAGCGTGGCATGGTTGTTGGTGCCAGACGGGCCGGTCTGAGTATTTCACAATCTGCTCAGTTACTGGGATTTTCACGCACAACCATTTCTAGGGTTTACAAAGAATGGTGTGAAAAGGGAAAAACATCCAGTATACGGCAGTCCTGTGGACGAAAATGCCTTGTTAATGCTAGAGGTCAGGGGAGAATGGGCCGACTGATTCAAGCTGTATGCAGCAAAGCATTTGTGAAGCCACAACACGCACAACCTTGAGGCGGATGGGCTACAACAGCAGAAAACCCCACCGGGTACCACTCATCTCCACTACAAATAGGAAAAAGAGGCTACAATTTGCACAAGCTCACCAAAATTGGACAGTTGAAGACTGGAAAAATGTTGCCTGGTCTGATGAGTCTCGATTTCTGTTGAGACATTCAGATGGTAGAGTCAGAATTTGGCGTAAACAGAATGAGAACATGGATCCATCATGCCTTGTTACCACTGTGCAGGCTGGTGGTGGTGGTGTAATGGTGTGGGGGATGTTTTCTTGGCACACTTTAGGCCCCTTAGTGCCAATTGGGCATCGTTTAAATGCCACGGCCTACCTGAGCATTGTTTCTGACCATGTCCATCCTTTTATGACCACCATGTCAGCAAGAGCTTAATTGTGCAGTGTAACAGCGTCACTCATTATAACGGCAGTTTTGGCAAGTGTTCAGATAAACTTGCACGCTGTGATTGACAGCTTCAGCCATTATAAGGAGAGTGTTCTTCGATCGTTTTCTGTAGTTTAATCACAATTTAAATAACTTTTTCATGCTACTAAGAGAAACATTGTGAAGTTGATGGTTTAGTCACTGGCTTGATTCACTGATGCATAAACAGTATTAAATGATTTAGAAAGAAAATCTATCTGAACTTGATTAATTAGCTACACCTCAGAAATCACTGATCACAGATCAGGCATTAGAATGAACACTGTTACTTACATGTTTGTGGCGGTGCTGTCGAATCCATATCGTAAAAGTTTGTTTGCAAAGCCTGTGCTGACATTGTGACTGAATTACCATATAATCCACAGTGAAATAAACTATTTCTCTGACATCGGGATCCTTCGGCAGCTTATGCAAAAATGATGTTTTTCCACAGCCAGGAACATCACAATCTTGTAAACACCTACTTTAGATCCACTCGACTGAACATCAGTGGGCGGGGACAGTGATGCGATGAGGCAGGCGGGACGGTGGGCAGTGCTCGGGGTGGTGACTGAGTAGTTGTGACGCCATATTCTTACGGAAGTCTCAACGGCTGGTGAAAAGGCACAGCTACTTTATGCAGGCTGTGTGCATTTGACTGTGGATTGACTGTTTTGAAACCTATATGGTAGTTAGTTACATAGCTCTCATGAAAAAAGCCAGGAAAATTAAGTTTTGACAATATGGGACCTTTAATGCCACAGACTGCAGCAGGTTTATTAGGCTGCTGTCACTTTAAGAGCTAATGCACATGACACAGATCTGACACGCATACGATGTTCTCCTTGGGTGTGTTCGACTTGGTGTCGCTGCACAGACCGACAGACAGATGATATTAAAAAAAGTACCACGTGAGCGATTTGAAAGCTAACGGAACACTTCAAGTCTAACACACCTATTGTTTCAAATTCCTCCTCTGATTGGCAAAATTTTCCAGGATTTCCAGTGGATGTGTGTCGCGAACAAAGGCGTTGTGACACCAAACCATCTCATGGTAAAGAACAGCCATCGTGTTTACAACTGTGACAATGAGAGCTTATCAGGATCAACTAAATTATGGATTTTCAAAACTGTGAAGTTCACAGCATAGATTCTTTAAAGGGAGGGGTAACATACACAGTTTCTGCCAATCTCATGTTAATCTTACCTAGAGTAGTATTGCATCCTTCATATCTCCAAAGAGTCTTTAGTTTCATCATATTTATAAAAGACAGATATGCTGTATATCCATTCTTTCCGAAAACAGCCGAGCGTGTGGAGGCGTGCAGTGGGCGAAGCTAAACACACACACACACACACACACACCTATGACGTAATATATGTCCATACTCAAAAAGACTTTCTGAAACTTGTTTGAGTGTATTTGGCACAGAAATACTCTGCATACGTCCAACTCATTTTTTTTTTTTTTTTTACTTTGGCCATGTTTAGCATGAGAATCCAACTCTTTAACTGTGTAAATAAGTCAGAATGCATGAAATAGCATTAGCCCCTCCCCCCCTATAAAATATGTCCAAGAGTTTTAAACAACTGTCTGTTATTGTAGGGACATCGACTTTACATTTTCATGCCCCTAAAATTGACGAGGATGCTTTATGTCAGTCAAACGTCCTCTGGGGCGGTCCTTGACCAATGAAAGCTGCGATAAAGCCTAAACCTTTTGCCGTCAGTCTGAAGGTCTGGCTATGTGAGACTAATGTTCTCACAACTCTGTACGTTCATTTAAGGCTTTTTAATTCATTTAAGACAGCTTATGAGGATACTTACCAAAAACAGGCATTTTTTACATAATCTTGTGTGTTTTTGTCTATTCAAGCGCAAGAAAACTCAACTCAAAAAAGGATTCTTTTGACTCTTTCTATTGGAGCGGCTTTCTGTGCGTGTGTCGGATGTGTGAACACAGAGAGCCACTTTACAGACAGCGTGCCAGTACCGAATTGAGTTGTCTTTTGCATCTTATGACGCTTGAATGGTTTAAAAGCATTTGAATGAATGATTGGCTGATCATAGGATGCATGCAGACTATCCTCGGTTGGCTGCTGTCTCTCATTTTGTTGAGTAGGTGGTCAAAACCCAGATAGCGTGATCATACACTGTAACGCTAGCCGAAGGATGGCGGGGAAAAACAATGCTGCGTTAAACAGAAAATATATTTTAACCTTAAGCTTTAGTTTTTTATTACATTCAGGTAGAACGAGTTTGATCTTTAAGACCTCAAAATTTCCTCTCTAGTCCAAAAATGGATTTATGGAGAATAAACATTTAAAATGAAACTAATACTGAACATAACGGACATGATAATTGCTCAGTGCTGTTACTGATTTCACATGTAAAGGATGTGTTTCTTAAAGGCACAGCGGCCAAAAGTGGACTGTGGACTGTGGGGGGTGTATGTATGATATGACTCACATGGCCAAAAAATTGCACTCATTCATAAACTTGTGTCTGTATTTTAATCTCTCTTTTCTTTTCAGGTCACAATGATAGATAAAAGTGCAGCCGAGAGAGCTTGTAAAGATCCCAACCCTATTATTGATGGACGTAAAGCTAATGTCAACCTAGCATACCTCGGGGCCAAACCACGCAGCCCACTGACAGGTAAATAAGCCTTAAACTTGTTCAAAGTAGGGTACTTATCTTTTAAATCCTCTATTTAACTATTGTTCTGTCACTTTGAAAGTGAAGTGTGTAATTTATGTACCATAGAAATGGAAAAATAATGCCTGTTTTCAAACTGGTTTTCCGAACCCTCTCCCTCTCTGCCATTGGTCTGTCAAACAGATAAGTCCACCCCAAACTCACACCATTGGCTGAGACAGTGTTGCCATGCTCGGCTGGTCAGGATATTTAAATGAACATTTCACTGTTTTGAAAGTGATTTATTCTATTCTGCTGTATAAGAAATGATACACTTCCCCTTTAAGAAATTAATTCTAAAGTTGTTTGAAGTTCTTCTGCCCTTATATGGTAGAGCAATTGTTGCAGCTTTTTGTTGTTTACAGTTTCACTGTGTATGATTCAAAACTGATGTATGTTTTAATCATAGCATGCCCTCAGTATCATAATAGTGTTTGTACTCCACACAAATATACTACACACACACACAAGCAGATTCACACAACTCTCTGGCTCACACACACACACAAACTCACACTTATTTTAACAGGTTGTTTGACTGTCAAGAATTTACTGCCATCCTATATTTGCATCTATGCATGTGTGTGAATGTGTTGGCAGAAAGTGATATATGTTCACTCAGCGTGTCTGTCTGTACGTTCAACCTCCAACTTTGCATTTGTGTGTGTGTGTGTGTGTGTGTGTGTGTGTGTTTTGTGGCTAATATGTCAGGAAAGAGGAAGGGTATTGTCAAGAGTACACCTGTCCTAACACACCATATTCACACAGGAACAGAGGATATTTTGGCCTCTTCTCTTGTTCTCATCCAAACGTGTCTGAAAGAGAGTCCTGTATCGCTCTGTCTCTCGCTCTCTCTCCTCTGCTGGTTTGACCATCATCATGTGACTCACACCTCAGTTTACTGTTTTTTCCTTTTAGACTAATATGTTACTCTGGGAAACATTGTTTATGCACTTTTTTGTCTAAAGGTCAATGATTTGTATATAATATTTGTATTTTATTTTGTTTCAGCTTTGCTTCTATTAAAGGAAACAATTTTTAATCGTTTAAGTTTTATTTAACACTCGTGTTGAGTATACCTTGTTTTGCTTTTTTGTATTATTAAAAACAAAACTGCTTTACCAATTTTTTTTTTTTTAAACTGATCCCAAGCTACCGGTGCCAAAGCGCTATTACCCCACCTAGAGAACTTTGACTTTAAGCTCCACAAAAAATGTCAAAGTTACATTTAATTCATAAATTAACTCTTTCCCTGCCATTGACAGAATTATTTCCATAATTTATGATAAAACGCTTCCTTGCCATTGACAGTATTTTCAAGCGGTCCATGTTTTTACTGTTATACGGTAGGGGGGCGCTATGACAATCTTCTGAAAGAGTACTGAATCTCCTGATCAAAAAACAAGCGAAGAAGATGCAGAAACAAGCGACAGAAGCACTGCTTACACAAGTTAACACGATCATTAGATATGAATATATTACTATATAGTATATAAATCAAACCCGTCTAATGTTACTGAAGGAAACGTTCATATATGCATACTCTGGGGGCTATGAAAGTTTGGTGAAAATAATATAAAATGCTGACAGGGAAAGAGTTAAAAACATGCACATCATAAGAGAGGTGTATTCAAGCCATGTTCTGTATGGACTGCATTTTTGATGTATTTTTGAATAACATCAATCCAGACACAAAAAATGTGTCATGTCATTGACCCATGTTTAATGGACATAGAATTGAGAGAATTTTTCATAGACATAAACACAAGTTGAATCATAAGGTTTGTGTAAAGGGTAAAGTCTGTTTATGCAAATGCTGCAGTGCTGTATGAAGAGGCTGTTGAGCTGTGTTTGTGTGTGTGTGTGTGTGTGTGTGTGTGTGTGTGTGTGTGTGTGTGTGTGTTGAATGGGCATCCAGGCGAGAGATGTTTCTGATCTGTGTCTGGGCAGATACACTGTTACGCTGGAGAACAGACAGCCTGGAGTTTTTCACATGAATGACTTCATGAGAGCGTACAGACAGGAAGAGAGGAAAAATAGAACGAAAAAAACAAAAGTGCATATTGGGTGAATGGAGAGAATGAGTGCCAATTAAAGCCTAAAGACTGTGTGTTTGTCAAGGACGCAGTCGCAGAATTATAAACATGCATCATGAATATCAAATACAGGGCAAGTAGAAAATTGGAAAATGAATGACTCGAAGGACAAATGTCCAGGGATGAACAGTGAAACAATTATGTAGAGTTTGTCATCTGTTCCATTCAATTTCTGCAATTTAACAAAACATAAACCTCAATTCACTGCCAAGATGTCTTTAGTGTTCTGGGTTCAAAATGTTAAATGTCGACAGCAGTGACAACAAAAAGCGCACATACAGTAATGTACTTACATGGGGCAAGACATTTCAGAGGGTTTAAAAGCAGAAATGTATTTTTTTCATGGCCAGTGCTGATATCTTGGAGAGCAGGGTGGCCAACGGCTGATATAAATGATATCATGCAATTTAAAGATAGTAAATAACACATGCTGCACTGAAATTTAATTTACATAATATTTAATGAATTAGAAAAAAAAAAAAAAGATCAATATATATATATATATATATAAATTTAAAAAAAATGCCTCGTAATTTGTTAGATTTAAGTATTAAAGAAAGTAAACTAATGAAGATGCAGAAAGTGAACTCTTGTATGTCATGACAGATTTTGAACTGATGGGGTTAGTAAGTGATTTTGTCACACTAGTTTCATGTTAACACAAATAATAATTAGGTCTTGTAGCTGTAGTGTGTATTTTAACGTGCCTTGCAATGTCTTGTCCCATAAACTCCCATTATATGTGCTTTACTGTACAAACAATGTTTGTTCATTTTTACAAACTGAAGAATGAGGTGAAAGTATTTTCTGTGGTAATCAACAGTATGCCATTGAAAGAGCTGATCATTTAAAATCTGGAACATTACTGTAAAGTCTGTGACACACCAAGCTGACATAAAAGAACTAGTGGCGACGAAAGCCGATTGTGTTGTGCCCTTACGTCGGCTGCATCTCAACCAAAAAGCGCGCTTGAACACACCGAAAGGACTACAGGCGACTGTCAACTAGCATGTGCTTTCTGCGTCCGCGTGCAAGTAAAAAAAACTGTCTATATCAGCAGGTATCAATCATTTAAAAAGGGAAACTGAAACTAGGACTGCAGATATACAGCGCGTAAACAAAGCGGCACTTGTTTAACATTCAGTCAATCATACTGATTTCCTTCATTCCAGCCGGCTCATGTTGTTATGCTCAGGTAAGATGACTTATAACAGCCGTCTTGACTTCTTTGCTCGCGTTTATCACTTTTGCTTTTATTCTTTTACACTGACTTGTTTGCTAAACTGAACAGCCAATCAGAGTTCTCTCTCTCACGACATCGCAATGGCGATTCAACATGCTCATTCAGACAAAATACCCCCGACAATGTCCAACTAGTGCCGATGGTGATGAACACACCGCAAAAACCGCTCAACAATGGCTCGACGTTGGCCGACTGTCAGCTTGGTGTGTCAGGGCCTTAAAGGAATAGTTCTCCCAAGAAAGAAAATGATTTACCCACCTTTCCAAACGTTGTATGCTGTTTATCAGTGAAACACAAAAAGGGGAATTTGAATAATTATCACAGTTATCCCCAGTTTTCTCTTGTTGTCACAGGATACTCTACTGGAGTACAGCAGGTTCATCCAGCCCTGATCCAGAGGCAGTATGGGTAAGCATCTCTTCTCATTCTGCTAATGTCAGGGTTGAGGGACGACCGTTTGTGCATAAATAACATGAAATCCTAGCATGACTCCTCAGAAATTGTCCTGTCAAAACTGCAGTTTCATTTAGCCCAAAACTGTCAGTTATTCTTAATCTGGCTTCTTCTGCTCATATATCCCGTGTTATTCAGCTCGCCTCACTGCCCGTAAACCTCAGATCTCAGGACATGAGCTGTGAACGTCAAGCTCTTCCTCAGCACCATTTGTCATGTGTTTACAGTGCAGGCTGCTTTGCTCTCTGCGGTTTAGTTTCATCTCTCTCATACTGTCAGCAGCACTGTCGGTTTCTCACTGTTTAAACCGTTCTTGTTTCTGTATTTCCCTCTTGGTTTCTTTCTTTCAGTGTTTCTCTTTCTTTTACTTTCTCCATTCTCTGTCTTTCTTCCCTATCCTGTTTGACCTGTTTGTCTGTCAGTTAGGTCACCACCTGCTTCAAGTCTGCTAACCAGCCAGGTGTTATGCAAAACAAACCTCTCTCTCTCTCTCTCTCTCTCTCTCTCTCTCTCTCTCTCTCTCTCTCTCTCTCTCTCTCTCTCTCCCTGCCTATACACATTTTCTTTGTTCCCTATCCAACCCACACAAATACTCACAAACATCTGAATCATATAATAGTTCATTAAAATAATGTCATTATTTACTTGATCACATATCATTTTATCATTTTTCTTCTATACAAAACGTTTTTGTCAGAATCGTTCCATATGACAGTGACCTAGTGACCTTTTTGTGGTACTTTTTGTGCTTTTTGGAGCTTGGCAACCATCACTGGATAAAAAAGAGCTGCAAAAATATTCTTAATTCCTATGGAAAATATAGCATATTTTTAATAAAAACAATGACAGTAATAATAATCTATATCGTTTAAATGTTCGGGGTCAGTATTAGGATTTAAAGAAATTAATACTTTTATTTAGCAAGGACACATTAAACTGACAGTAAAGACATTTATAATGTGATGGAATACTAAAAAACTAAACGTATCACTGTTTCAACAAAAATGTGAAGCAGCATCCAATCAACAACCAGTGGATTGAAACAAGAGCCCATCCTACATTACAGTAACCTGAGTGCTAAAAAAACACTTTAGTAGGTTTGAGTATTTACAGGTCTCTGTAATTTATTTCGGTTCTGATGATGTGAGGATGCAGGAAGCCTTTTTAAAAGTGCCTGTGCATGAGAGCGACAACGAACAGAAGCACAAAGAGAAATGAAAAGAAGCAGCACAACTGTTTTCAACACTGAGAATAATCAGAAATGTTTCTTGAGCATCAAATCATATATTAGAATGATTTCTGAAGGATCATGTGACGCTGAAGACTGGAGTAATGATGCTGACCATTCAGCTTTGAATCAAAGCATCACAGGAATAAATTACATTTTAATATATATTCACATAGAAAACAGTTATTTTAAATTTAAATGATAAATATTTGATCAAATAAATGCAGCCTTGGTGAGCAGAAGAGACTTCTTTCAAAAACATTTAAAAAATCGTACCGACCCCAAACATTTAAACGGTAGTGTATGTTGCAAATACATTTCAATCACTACCTGAATTTTTCAGATGTGAATGAGGTTGTAACTCTTGGAAAAAACCAACCTCTGTGTGTACAGAGCGAGATTTAGCACTCAGAAGAGGAGTGTGTGCCGTATTTAGACGGCGTGTGTACATAGTGTAGCCCATTTGTCTTTTTTTCTGCTAAAGTCTAGGGTCTTGTCCATTTGTCCTTGTCCTTGTGGGATCTCTATTTAAACTCACTGTCTAGGGGTTAGCCTTTGGTTTGAACAGGTGTCTTGTATCCATTGTGGGTCTGTTTGCATTGGCAGGTAAAGGGGTAGTTCACCCAAAAATGAACGTTCAGTCATCATTTACTCACCCTCAAGTTGTTCTAAACCTGTATGAGTTTCTTTCTTCTGCTGAACACAAAAGAAGGGATTTTAAAGATTGTCGGTAACCAAACAGTTGATGAGCCCCATTTTTTTTTCTTCCATACTATGGCAGTCAATGGGGACCAGCAACTGTTTGGTTACTGACATTCTTCAAAATATCTTCAATAATTGAGTCGGCTTCTTTATGCTCTTAAAAATACTTGTTCCTTTTTCTTTTTGTCTGAGTTTGAATACTTTTTTGCTTCAAATAAAACTTTGTAATGTTGTGATTCACCTCATACCTGGTTGGCTTGGTTCTTGGCTTATAATGCTTTAAGGAAGACTGAGGTTTTTTTTTTGGTTTTTTTATTCCTATGGGAGAAATTAATGGAAAAAATACTGAAAAAAAGGGGACGGACAGTAATGGACAGGTTGAGCATTTTTTTCAGTGAACTGTATCTTTAAGGTAACTAAGAGATTGTCTGTTGATGTTTGAGTATTCGCTCTGAACAAAGCATCCATTGTCAGTTTTGAGACATGCATTATCACTACTCAGTTCACTTAGTGAGTTGTAGATCCTCACGGAGATGGCTGGGTTGGCACTCTCGCCATCTGTTGGCTGGAATTAGAGGGATTTTGTTCGTCTGGGGAATAGGGTGATGGTTTTGGGGGCTTCCTGAGGTAGGAGGCTTTGGCAGGGTGCTAGAGATGGGGATTACGGAAGTGGAGGGTGCTGCTAACAAACCCCCTGTGGTTGGGGGTTGGGTGTTGGCAAACACACAGCATTGCGAGAGGTCTGCAGGTTTAGGTAGCTCTGCTGAACTAGCACAATGAGGATCAAACTACTTGAGCATCTGAGATACACACACACGTCTCTCACACACCGTTGGCCCAAGTCCAACCCTGCGTCCCAATGTGCATACTATCCATCCTAAATAGTATGTGAGATTAGAATAGGGTGTTTCCCAAATGTTGAAAGGAATTTATTTATTTTATTTACGGTAGATTTTCGATGTGTGGATTTGTGCACAATTTAATATCTAATACTGCCAGCATTGTGCTTTGGAGGAGGATTCGGTTCAGAACTACAAACACAAATAAAAAGTGTCCAAAAAAAAAAACATGGCGGATGTGTGCGGCTGACGGTTAAGTAGAGAGGTTTAGGTAAAGGGGTTTGAGTGAATTCATATTCAACATTTAACCTGATAAAAATATTTATTTAATTTTATCTGTGTTATATTTGCAACAACAATGTGAACTTTTGTAAAGATACGTTTGGCCATTCACTTTTAAATGCATCAATATACACTCACCTAAAGGATTATTAGGAACACCTGTTCAATTTCTCATTAATGCAATTATCTAATCAACCAATCACATGGCAGTTGCTTCAATGCATTTAGGGGTGTGGTCCTGGTCAAGACAATCTCCTGAACTCCAAACTGAATGTCAGAATGGGAAAGAAAGGTGATTTAAGCAATTTTGAGCGTGGCATGGTTGTTGGTGCCAGACGGGCCGGTCTGAGTATTTCACAATCTGCTCAGTTACTGGGATTTTCACACACAACCATTTCTAGGGTTTACAAAGAATGGTGTGAAAAGGGAAAAACATCCAGTATACGGCAGTACTGTGGGCGACTCGCGGCGCATGTGGCAAGGTCTGAGGTCCATCTGCTCCTTTGGATCTAAATCCTCTGCAGAGGCAAGCGCTGATCCGTTGCTCGTGAACGAGTTAAACTCTTTCTATGCTCGCTTTGACTGTAACCGCGGCAACGCGACTCCGCCAAGTGGCGCGTTAGAGGAAATTACTCAGAGCAGCAACAATCACGTGATCTCTGTCTCGGAGGATGAAGTTCGGAGAGCACTCAAGCGTGTGGACGTCAGGAAAGCTGCTGGGCCGGATGGTATTTCAGGTCGTGTTCTGCGGTCCTGTGCTGATCAGCTCACGGGTTGTTTACATCTATCTTTAATGAGTCCTCGCTACATCTGTGGTCCCCACCTCCTTCAAAAATCCACCATCATCCCTGTCCCTAAGAACAGTAAACCCTCTTGCCTAAATGACTATCGTCCAGTGGCTCTCACGTCTATAGTCATGAAGGTCTTTGAGAGACTCATTAAAAACACCATTTGCGCCTTCATTCCTGACACTTTGGACCCTCTTCAGTTTGCCTATCGTCCCAATAGATCGACTGAAGATGCCATCTCTCATGTCCTCCACTCCTCCTCACTCACATCGACAGCAAAAGTGGGAACTACGTAAGACTGCTATTTATTGACTATAGCTCAGCCTTTAACACCATAGTTCCCACCAAGCTAACCTCCAAACTCCTGGATCTCGGCCTGAATCCTTCTCTCTGCCACTGGATTGAGGACTTCCTCACTGGCAGGCCTCAGGTGGTGAGAATAGGCCAGTCCACCTCCACCTCCATCACCCTGAGTGTGGGAGCTCCACAGGGCTGTGTCCTGAGCCCCTGCTCTACTCTCTCTACACGCATGACTGTTTGTCCACACACAGCTCCACCTCTATCATCAAATTTGCTGATGATACTGTTGTCCTGGGCCTCATTTCCAACAACAATGAGACGGCATACTTGGACGAGGTGGAGCATCTAACATCATGGTGCCAGGACAACTGTCTCTCTCTGAATGTTGGCAAGACCAAAGAAATGATTGTGGACTTCAGGAAGAGACAGCAACGGACATACTCCCCCCTCATGATCAGCGGGTCACCAGTAGAGAGAGTGAGCAGCTTCAAGTACCTGGGAGTAAACATCTCCGAGGACCTGACCTGGACTGCTCACATTCAGACACAGGTGAAAAAGCCAGGCAAAGACTGTACCACCTGCGCCAGCTGAGGAAATTCAGGGTTTCACCAGCTATCCTGAAAACTTTCTATTTAGGGGCGATAGAAAGTGTTTTAACTCAGTGCATCACAGCGTGGTATGGGAACAGCACCAGTCATGACCGCAAAGCCCTGCAAAGAGTAGTGCGCTTATCCGAGCGTATCTCAGGGTCAGCTCTCCCGTCTCTGCAGGACGTCTACACCAAACGCTGCAAAGGTAGAGCTACCAAGATCATCAAGGACTCTAATCACCCTGCAAACCCTCATTTCACGCTGCTACCATCTGGTAAGCGCTTTCAAGCCTGATGGCCAAAACTGAGAGACTCAGGAGGAGCTTCTTCCCCAGGCCATCAGACTCCTGAACTCAGTCACTTAACATCACGTGACTTCACGTCAGGATAAACATCGATACACTGACATTGCACTGCACTTTCTGTTCTCGTTGTTACTGTGTAACAACCTGTCATAAACCTGTTTGCACATTATACTCTTTATACATTTGTTAACCACATATTTATAAGTCTACAGTTTACTCACTGCAAAGTCTACTTCAATTATTTTATTCCACTTTATCCTTATTTGTTACCTTTTTTTTCTCTTGACTTGATTATTTATAATTCTACAGATATAGACATATATATATATATATATATATATATATATATATATATATATATATATATATATATATATATATATATATATATATATATATATATTAGATATATTTTTTTTTTTTATATCCTATTTCTATTATAATTTCTTCCTTGTGTTTTTAACTGTGAATTTGCACTGTCCATGGAGCGGACCTGTTTACATTTCACTGCCGGTTGTATATTCTGTATATAACTGTGTATGTGACAAATAAAACTCTTGAATCTTGAATCTTGAATCTTGAAAATGCCTTGTTGATGCTAGAGGTCAGAGGAGAATGGGCCGACTGATTCAAGCTGATAGAAGAGCAACTTTGACTGAAATAACCACTCGTTACAACCAAGGTATGCAGCAAAGCATTTGTGAAGCCACAACACGCACAACCTTGAGGCGGATGGGCTACAACAGCAGAAGACCCCACCGGGTACCACTCATCTCCACTACAAATAGGAAAAAGAGGCTACAATTTGCACAAGCTCACCAAAATTGGACAGTTGAAGACATCAGACATCAGGCAAAATGTTGCCTGGTCTGATGAGTCTCGATTTCTGTTGAGACATTCAGATGGTAGAGTCAGAATTTGGCGTAAACAGAATGAGAACATGGATCCATCATGCCTTGTTACCACTGTGCAGGCTGGTGATGGTGGTGTAATGGTGTGGGGGATGTTTTCTTGGCACACTTTAGGCCCCTTAGTGCCAGTTGGGCATCGTTTAAATGCCATGGCCTACCTGAGCATTGTTTCTGACCATGTCCATCCCTTTATGACCACCATGTACCCATTCTCTGATGGCTACTTCCAGCAGGATAATGCACCGTGTCACAAAGCTCGAATCATTTCAAATTGGTTTCTTGAACATGACAATGAGTTCACTGTACTAAAATGGCCCCCACAGTCACCAGATCTCAACCCAATAGAGCATCTTTGGGATGTGGTGGAACGGGAGCTTCGTGCCCTGGATGTGCATCCCACAAATCTCCATCAACTGCAAGATGCTATCCTATCAATATGGGCCAACATTTCTAAAGAATGCTTTCAGCACCTTGTTGAATCAATGCCACGTAGAATTAAGGCAGTTCTGAAGGCGAAAGGGGGTCAAACACAGTATTAGTATGGTGTTCCTAATAATCCTTTAGGTGAGTGTATCATCATTCTTCACAAAAAGAGTTCATACTTTGAGGGTGTGGTATAAGTAGACAAATTGGGACACAGCATGATATACAGTATGATGACATACACTGACGTTTTGACCTTTATCACTTTTCACCGACATTCACACTGCTGTACCAGCAAGCAGCCATGTGACATTGTTGAGGATCTTGTATTTATGGTTTAATCACACACAGCCATTCAAAAGGATGGTACCATTGTGAAAGAAGTCTGTGCTCTCCTAGGCTGCATTTACTTGATCAAAAATACAGTAATAATAATATTAATAATGTGAAAAATTACTTTTTTCTATTGTAACATTTATAAAACAAAATAAAATAAAAAAGCTGAATCAAAGCTGTATTTTCAGCATCATTACTCCAGTCTTCAGCGTCACATGATCCTTCAGAAATCTTTCTAATGATGATCTGATGCTCAAGAAACATTTATTGTTATTATCAGCGTTGAAAACAGCTGTGCTGCTTCATATTTTTAGGTGGAAACCAACATGCATACATCTTTTGTTACATTATACATTTATTTTCTGGAACTTTTGATCAATTTAATGCCTCTTTGCTGAATAACAGTTTCTTTCAAAAAATATTTTAACCCATTTTCTAGATGGAAAGATATATTATTTATTTTGCTCATTTATGTTCAGGTTTATGCATATTCATGCCAGCAATGTCATACAAGCACTCATTTTAGGAGCGCTACATTTAGTAAGAGTGACGTGACACAGGTGGCCCTCGCATAAATCGCCCCCTTTAACTAATTTGTCAGTAATTTAGTGATTCCACTGTTTGTTTCTGTATTTGCCTGGTAAGACATGACCTTTAAAAACCCCTCTGTCTCTGTCTCTTCTCGTCTCTGCCCCCACCCAACAGCTGCGGCTGCTAAAAGTGATATTCTGCTCTGGGCACCTAAGATCATTCGTCCTTCCTCTTTGTCGTCATAATTTGCTCTCCCTTCCATGTTGCTTCTTTTCATTTCTCTTTGTGCTTCTGTTCGTTGTCGCTCTCATGCACAGGCACTTTTAAAAAGGCTTCCTGCATCCTCACATCATCAGAACCGAAATAAATTACAGAGACCTGTAAATACTCAAACCTACTAAAATGTACTGAATTAGCTATATCACAGCGTGTTTTTTTAACACTCAGGTTACTGTAATGTAGGCTCTTGTTTCAATCCATTGGTTGTTGATTGGATGGAGGCAGATCTATATGCATATGTAGGGGTGGGCGATATGTCCAAAATCTTATATCATGATGTGAGTAACTTTATTTCACAATATCGTTATCTTTGCTTTAAATAAGGTTATGATATAAAAAAAAAAATTATACCATTGAAAAACTCTCAAGCTTACTGAAGACAAGTAAACTGTGATAAAGAAAGAGCAAAAGACACAAATGAAATAGACTATACCTGAAAAACTTCAAGCACTAGAAACATAGACAAAGTTTGCACTGCCCCCCCAAGACCAAAGACAATGATTCTGTCTGAGCTATGAAATATTTTTTTAAATAATATAGTATTTTCTCATTTTATTTGTCTTATCTTGTCTTTTTAGTGTACAATGAATAAAGCTGAGTTTTTAGGATGACAAAAAAATGTAAAAGTTAAATTTTAGGCTGCTCTACTCACAACGTCACAACTCGTCAATGTCAAAATGATCGAGATGGCCAATCGAATCAAAGATGCAGGTCTTACTGTCATACTGTCACAACGCAACGAGAGTTTGTGGAAAGATGCAAGTAGATGCAAGTCTTAGACAGTCCCTCCAGTTTTTCGCGATTCTGTGATCGCTGAATACAACGCAAAATCAGCAAAGTTTTGCATAATAATAACACAAAAAATTATTTTAAAATCACAAAAAAATACATAATATTATCTATAATATTATTATGTTTGATTTATTTAAAGCTGTAATGCATTGTTTTCATGAGGATACAGATGTTGTGGTGCATGCGCAGTATGTGGTCTTTGTGAAAGCGAAAGCGAATCTTTCTCACCTGCCGTCTCGCATAAGTGCCAAGGACCGGGCGAATTGAATACTCAAGGTGGATGAATGACCAAATAAAAGTATGATATAATAACACTAAAAAAAGAGTTAATAAAAGCGCTGTATACTACAAATTCAATTCGCTACTGACACACGGACTGATGTCAGACTGTCAGCGCTCGCGAGTTTACAGAAATGTGTTCTATAGGCTTATTGCCCTTGAACAATCAAAATACACACATAATTATGCCTAAATGTCCATCTCGGCGGTTATGTCTTGAGTGAATACGTTTGGGACGCGTGCATTACTGAAGGTCTTTAAAGTGAAAGCAACCTAATACAGCCTATACCCATGTGTATCTGTATCTTTATGTTGTATTTATTTGTCCTCCTATCATTTGTTTATTAGCTCTTATTTTATTACTGACTGTTTACTTGATTTAATTAATTATTTGAGAACTTTTTACTTATATTAGGCAATTGCTTATTACTGTGATTTACTTTTCCCATTCATATTTCCCACCTAAATGATCATGTTATTAAAGCTACATAGTACACCACTGGACTAGCCTTTTTTTAGTAAGATACCAAAATAAACAAGATTTGTGCATTTTAGTTTGTTCTATTGTCGTGTATGACTATTGTGCATCTAACATAATACATAATATGGTAAATGTGGTATCCTAATTATAAAAAAAAAAACATTGCAACATTTCTGAAAAATATTGTGAAATCCTGAAGGGACCTAGGGTATCTAGTGATACTTTTTATGATTTTTCGCTGTTTTGAATTGAGAAAATGCGATCACGATTCAAGTAATTCATAAATGAAAAGTTTGAATAAGAGACATATGAATAAGAGTTAATTTGTGCACATTGTGAGTTTAAATTGATTACTTCATTAGCCTACTACAATTAGACCTAGAACTTATTTTACCATTCTTATTTATTCATTCCCTTAAATCCCTTTTAATCCTTTAATAATTCAATTCCTTTATTATTATTGCTTTTATTATTATTACTTGTCTCCCGCTTTAAATGCTCGTTACAGCAGGATGGATTCTGATTGGCTGTCAATGTATTTTTATCATTCATCAGCTGGTTAAAATCATTCGAAAAGTTGTTCCAATTATATAATTTCTGTGTCGTTATTGTTATAGCTGTGGTGTGAATAGCTCTGCTATTCTTTAATATTGTGAACAATTTCTAGAACTATATCTTCGTTATCTTTATCGCTATCGCTCTTGGTGTGAACAGGCCTTTATCCCGAACACTGTGAGACTAACACCGTTTGTTCATGTTTAATACTGGAAAGCTGCTTGCCGAAGAACATTCATGTAACCATGGTTCCCTGAGAAGGGGAACCAGACACTGCATTCCCTCTAATGGACGCAGTGTGAATTCCCATTTGAGAGGGAACAAAAATAGTGAGTATATCAGGGTCTTTAAGCAGAATAAAGGATTGAAGAAGTCATGCGTCACCAGAGAGAAGTCTATCATTTCACCAGAACATGGAGTTATTATATTTTAATAAAAATTACAAGGTCAAAAAACAAACAAAAATTAAACGTATGCATTGTTGAATCTTTCACAATAAGATCGAAAACTTTTTAAACCAGCTCATTTATTAAGGCAACAAGACCTAATAAGGTCAAATAAAGATCAGAAGGCAGATGTCTATGTAAGCCACAAAAGACGCACTCATTTTCAGCTAATTTGTAGCAATGGGTTTGCCCTACTTTGTCAGTCCTCACACCCTTGTCAACTTTGGTCTTCTTTATTTTGCCTTGTCTCTCTCTCCCTGTTTCTCTCTCTCCTCTTCCTTGTCTCTCTCAATCCCTCTATTTCCCTGTCTGCATTAGCATTTGCTAGGATGAATAGGGTCAGTAAGGACGACAGACTCAGTTGATTTGCCTACTCCACAAAGCCACTGTCAGTCCCTATAAATCATCCTTCAGCCCAGGACGGCAACAAGGGAATGGCAGACGAATGACACTGCAGCTGTGTGTGCGTGTGTACGAAAGAAAGTGTATGCTGCTGCAGATGTGTAAGTGTGAATGAGGATGTTGCCGGGTTTGTGTTTTCAATATTTTGAGCTCAGTGTCGGCAGCCCCTCTGGGTTCCTCTTTTTTTTTTTTGAGAGTGCTTCAGCCTCTGGTCTCGTTCTCTCTGTCTGTAGTGCTTCAGTTTTCTGTGATGTTTGGCCATGATATCATCAGGCAGAAACTTATAAGAAAGATATGTGAGGTCAGTGTATATAAGAGGTCAGTGAGCAGGTCAGTCGCCAGAGCAGAGTATCTGCACATAGAATACACCATGTGCATTCATGTTACACCTACATTTTTGATGCATATAAATTAGTCAAACGTGATACATTTTATAATGTTACAATTTCTTTTTCAAATAAATGCTGTTCTTTTTGAACTTCCTATTCCTCAAATTATCCTGAAAACAATTGTATCGCGGTTTCCACAAAAATATTAAGCTGCACAGCTGTTTTTAACACGTAATGCAGTTTAGATTTTATGTTTAATTTTTGGAGATTCTGTACTATTTCAGAAGATGCGTAATAGCGCCCCCTACTGTATAACAGTGAAAACATGGATTGCCTGAAAAACTGGTCAATGGTGGGGAAAGAGTTACAAACAACTTATTTACAGGCAAGCACCACTCACATTTAAAACATATATTTAAGTGTTAACTAAAATGAAAGTCCATATTTAATTTGTCAGTGAGTAACTATATAGTATAGTAACTATAATTGACAGCATGTATAAACCTTATACAATTTAAATGTATGATTCTTACCTTATAATATTTCAATTTAATTCATAGTGCAATGAACTTGTCACTGCAGGTTGTTTGATTTGACTTCAAAATTGAAGGCATCATTTACTGTTTTGATATTAGTGGGTTTAACTTTAACAGTGTAGTAGTTGAATGAATAGCACTGTCGCCTCACAGCCGGTTCGAGTCCCGGCTCATCAAGGAGTCCTCTCTGTGTGTTTGGATGTCCTCCCAGTGTCTGGGTGGGTGCTCCGGTTTCCTCCACAATCCAAAAACATGCAGTATAACCTACAACCCAGTTGCGCTGTTGATATCCGCGCAGGTAGAAGACGCGGGAAGCTGAATCAAGCATCACTAGTAGAAATGGGAGAAGTCAGATGGTGCTCTGGCGAAAAACAAAATATATATGTAAACTGATTTGTCGCATTGATTTTAATATCGGACACAATAGGAAAAATGCCGTTACTCAGCACATTAAATTAAATTAAACGGCACAATCAGAGGCTCAGAAGGCCAAACCAGCCATTTCAACCTTCATCACTAAGGGAGGGATCCGGCAATCCCCCCCCAAAAAAAAAAACATTTTGGTACCCAAATGTTGACAGGTGTGGTGGTGATTCTAAAGGCTCTTAGGCCCCATTTACACTGCATGGTTCAAGTGACCTGATTTTTCCCTCTCATGTGGCGGAGATCGCACGAACCGCGATCACATGCAACAAGGGCTCTCCTCTTTTTTTTCCCTCCGCCTTACTTTACTTCCTTTTCCGGGTCAGAACATCTTGGGCTGTTTCGCGGATATAGTCACCAAATCGGAATTGTGCATCAAGACCTGCAGTGTAAATGCGGCCTTAGTAGATTGTAGCACTCTTTAGAACAGTTTGTCCGTTTAGGGCTACTGTAGAAACATGGCGGCTCAAAATGGTGACTTCACCCGCGGTGTATGGAGATAGAAATGGCTCATTCTTCATTCATTTATATAAGGTCTTAATGCACCACTGAAAACATAGTTATGTATATTATATTGCATTTCTGATCCTCATAAATACTACACACTGCACCTTTAAAGCTGCTTGCGTGTAAATGAACACGGTGCCACGCTTCACTCTGCAACACACAGCGCATATATTTAATCAGCCTTTGTGATTTGGTAATTGCACTATTGCATTTCATTTTTCCTTTTTGATCAGTCATGCAGCCCTAGTTAGAGAGTTAACACCCTCTCTCTCTCTCTCTCTCTCTCTCTCTCTCTCTCTCTCTCTCTCTCTCTCTCTCTCTCTCTCTCTCTCTCTCTCTCTCTCTCTCTCTCTCTCTCTCTCTCTCTCTCTCTCTCTCTCTGTGTTTCTCTTTGCAGACTCAGCCAGCCATATGTTTACCCTCAGGCCTTCCTGCAACCCAGTCTGCTTCTGCCCGCACAGGTCACCTCCTCCAGCACCACGAGCCCTTACCTTGACTTCAGCACTGCCTACAACCAGTACGCCTCCTCGGCCTTCGAGCAGTATCCCTACGCCCCCTCGCCAGGCTTCCTGAGCTACATGTACCCTCAGGGTACCCCCGGGCCCTCCTCCGCCTCCGCCTCCGCCACCTCCACCCCTCTCTCCGTCGGAGGCGCCCCCACCACAGCCTTCATCCAGCTTCCTCCTCATCAGCTCCACACCGACCGCCTGTAGAGCAGGCTACAAGGAACGACCGAGTATGCTGAACTTGCACTAGAACATCATGGGGAATTGTGACATCATCAGCCTGTGACTGGGGTCGCATACAAAGGGCTTCAAGTTTTTCTGCTTCATTATCCCTCAGTTTATGGACTCTTTCTCTGATTGGTTACTCTTATGATTATTATATTATTGTCATTATTGGTAGAAGATTGTTGAAGAACCAATATTAGATGAATAAATGGTGGATTGCAGGGATTGCAATTTCCGATGGATCCAGTGAATGATTAGAAACGACAGGTTATACACACACTACCGTTCAAAAGTTTGGGAGCAGTAGGCTTTTTTTCTCTTATGCATTTACAATTTTACATTATTATTTTACATATTATTTTCTATTTGAATATTCCTGTGATCAAACAGAATTCTGAGCTGTCACATGATCCTTCAGAAATCATTCTGATATGATGATTTGCTGCTCAAGAAACTGATTATTCTGATTATTATCAGTGTTGAAAACAGCTGTGCTTGATGTTTTTGTGGAAATGGGATGAATGCATTAATTTGATCTTTTGTAACATTATAAATGTCTTTACTGTCACTTTTGATCAATTTAATGCGTCCTTTCTTTCAAAAAGCAAACATAATAAATCCAAACTTCTGAGCGGTGGTGTGTGTGTATACTGCTTATAAGACTTTTTTAAGGTTGGATGTGCGCCTCTGCAGGAAGATCTATTAAGCACAAAGCCTTTTTCTTTTATATAGCTGTTCTTATGACACAAATGTGCTTCCCTCTTCCTGAGCAAAAATATGTGAATTTTTTAACCAAAATTTTTCCAAGAATAGATAACTTTTCTAGAAATGTAGCATTGCATAGGATTTGTAATTCCGCTTATCGCTGTGTATCGCCTCTGTCAAAGGCCTCTTTAGTTCCTGTAGCTCCTCTTCCCTTCATCACAATCATAGATTGTTACAGCACTAATCCAGCATTCAGTAACACACGGATTCAGCTCGCCTGCGAATAATCATGAGGAAATAGACATTGAAACATTGAGTATTAATCATATTCTAATCCTGTCTTATACGTGATGCTTTTTAGACTGTTTTGGTCAATATCTACATCTGCTGAAAGGACAAAAGAAAGAGTATTGTGACAAATGTCAGTGGATGCCATTGGTATCGCTCCACAGTTGACACTACAGGACACAATGCCAGCAGGAACACATGAGAAAAGTCCTGATTGAGGGGACGTTTGGATAGCACAAGACGATATATTGCCAGGACAATCTGTTTGTTTTCAGAAGAAAAGTGTTGTCATTATTCTACCCTGTGACACTCAGCTCAAAATATGAAAATACCTTACAGTAAAAGCCATAAGACCAGAACATGCAAAACAAATAATAAAGTCATTTACAAAAACTCAGCTTCATTGATGTGATTATTGGCTTCACTGTTGCAAATTTGTTGCCACGTGACAATTATATCTGTTCCTTAACTCTTTTCAACTTGTCAGTTGAGTTTGTTTTTCTTCTTTGGATCTTCCTTTGTTTCGTCAGACCAATTCATTGAGAAACACGAAAGTATACATGCGCTTACGACGAATAACCAAAGGCAGTTTAACAACCATTTATGGCCGCTTCAATGGAAGAGCTGGAGTCAATCCAAGAGTTCATGGACATGCAAACAAACCTATGCAAATGAAGGGAATGGAGGGCAATAGGGCTTTATGCAGGGCTTTATATATTTTTGTGAGTAGGCAAACTATCACTATGGAAACTACAGGAAGTTTTATGCATGAGGCCTCAGACCTCAATCCAAATGAGCACCTGTAAACGACTTCACAAACAGTCCTTTAACCAGATCAAATGCTTCTAGATGCACTGTGTGCGGTGTTCCCATTATCTTGTGCAGATGTATTTTCCTTTTATTGGACAACTTCTTTTAGGGCACCACCTACATGTCAAGTAATGAGTACTGACTGATCATGTGAACATATCTATAACACTGACCATATTTAGGGAAATCAGCGGTCAAATTACACATATATGATACCAACAGTTCAGGCTTTAGTCACTCGTCCATATAATAGCAGTGAATAGCAACCAGCATCAAGCTTTTTAAAAAAATATGCAAAAGAATCACAGAATGATCCAATGCTACACGTAAATGATATGCGTACACTGATCAGGCATAACATCATGACCACCTTCCTAATACTGTGTTGGGCCCCCTTCTGATGCCAAAACAGCCCTGACCCGTCGAGGCACGGACTCCACTAGACCCCTGAAGGTGTGCTGTGGTGTCTGGCACCAAGATGTTAGCAGCAGATCCTTTAAGTCCTGTAAGTTGCAAGACGGAGCCTCCATGGGTCTGAATTGTTTGTTCAGCATATCCCACAAATTTGGAAGTCAACACCTCAAACTCGTTGTTGTGCTCCTCAAACCATTCCTGGACCATTTTTGCTTTGTGGCGGGGCGCATTATCCTGCTGAAAGAGCCAAAGACACCAGGGAATACCGTTTCCATGAAAGGGTGTACATAGTCTGCAACAATGCTTAAGTTGGTGGTACGTGTCAAAGTAACATCCACATGGATGGCAGGACCCAAGGTTTCCCAGCAGAACATTGCCCAAAGCATCACACTGCCTCCGCCGGCTTGCCTTCTTCCCATAGTGCATCCTGGTGCCATGTGTTCCCCAGGTAAGTGACATACACTCACCCGGCCATCCACGTGATGTAAAAGAAAACGTGATTCATCAGACCAGGCCACCTTCTTCCATTGCTCCGTGGTCCAGTTCTGATGATCACAGGCCCACTGTTGGTGCTTTCGGCGGTGGACAGGGGTCAGCATGGGTGCCCTGACTGGTCTGCGACTATGCAGCCCCATACACAACAAACTGTGATGCTCTGTGTATTCTGACACCTTTCTATCAGAACCAGTATTAACTTCTTGAGCAATTTGAGCTCCAGTAGCTCGTCTGTTTGATCGGACCATATGGGCCAGCCTTCGCTCCCCACATGCATCAATGAGCCTTGGCCGCCTATGACCCTGTCGCCGGTTCACCACTGTTCCTTCCTTGAAGCACTTTTGATAGATACTGACCACTGCAGACCGGGAACACCCCACAAGAGCTGCAGTTCTGGAGATGCTCTAACCATAGTCATCACATTTTGGCCCTTGTCAAACTCGCTAAATTCCTTACGCTTGCCCATTTCTCCTGCTTCTAACACATCAACTTTGAGGCCAAAATGTTCACTTGCTGCCTAATATATCCCACCCACTAACAGGAGCCGTGAGGAAGATCAGTTTTATTCACTACATAATGTTATGCCTGATCGGTGTAATTGTTTACTATATAATATTAAACAAATTAGATAAATGTAATTTCTTTCACTTGATAAACTTTTAGTCAGTGGCAAGCATTAGAGGAGGGACATTCATAGGCCTACGCCATTTTATTGGACAAGAAATTGTAGTGCAAGATGTCATCAATTTTTCTGATTTGCTTTTCTTCAAATTTGAAATGCATAAAAGCTGTATTAATTGAATGGGATCTAGTCTGTGTATTGTGTCCGTCTTAGTGTCATTAAATTTTGTTCTACTGAAAGCAAATACCATTTTTCTAATGTCATTATTTCTCATTTAAACCCCTCCATAATAAATCCCTAGTGGCAGCAGAATGTTTGGAGTTGAGATCACACAAACAGTTGTACAGCGCCATCTAGTGTTAACATTCATTCCTGCACAGTTCATAAGGAGCAAACCACTGCGTGTGCGCCTGTGATATATTCAAAGACCCATTTATTTTTCATGTATTTATTTGCATTCAAATATGATTCATATTGCTTTTTTTTTACCCAGTCATGGATGTTATCCTCAAACAAGATTTAATGAAAGGCAACACAGACACTGTAAACTTGAGAAGTAATTGCAAAGACTGGTGGCAAGGACCGGCGTCTTTAAAACAGCTCAGTCCACGGGTGGTTTGTGTGAAAGTTCAAAGGAATGGAATATCATTGCAAACAATACAGTTTGGGGTGTCTTAGAGTCCCGTAAAAATAAGAAAAAACATAAGCATGGTACAAACACGAGCGAGCTGTAATGATAAAAACCCAAAATAAATGCTCAGTTGACAGACACACAAACACTTGTTCATGCACTTAGCTAAACACATGTAGCCTACATACCTGTGCATGTTATGCCTCACACTCACACACACACACACACACACACAAAAAGACCCACACAGTTGCACTCACTTGCACACCCACATGAACTCTCACGGAAATTAAAAATAAAAACGTATGAAAAAAAATAAATAAAAAATGTGTGAAACCCTGGTTAAGTTGCATACATCCAAATTCTTGGTGTTGTAGAAAACGAAATTCAAAATGAATTGTGAAAGTGAAGTCAGATGAAAAGTGAAAAGCATGCCTAAATAAACTGCTCTAACCCCTCCCACACCATAAACCCCGCCCACATCCACCTGAACCCCGGCCTCAGCACCGCCCTCTGCCCTGCACTGATATTAGCAACAAACCTATATTATTACACAGAGTCCTGCACTCATGTCAGCTCCCTTCATGAATGTAGTGTAGATATGCGCCCCTCTGTGTGGGTTTGTATTTTGAGGTGTATTGGCTGTTGCTTGGGGCGGCGAGATGGTCCAGTGAGGTAGAGCCAGATTTCGGTCCACAGGTTCTTAGCAGGTTTATAGGGTTTGAGTCTTGAGCTCGATGGGCTCCCCGCGGGTCTCCTGCTGGTTCTCGGCCTCTGGGGGTCGGCTGCCCTTGAGAGTGGCTAGCCGCTCAGAGAGACCCCTCATACGGGGAAACAGCATGAAATCATACAGGATGGCACCCATAGCACCACCAATCATGGGCCCCACCCAGTACACCTGACAGAAGACAGAAAGAAGGTCACTAAATATTACCTTATCTATCTATCTATCTATCTATCTATCTATCTATCTATCTATC